>JAASFY010000769.1:0-15872 GCA_023334035.1 Globisporangium okanoganense
CATCGATTGGCTCTCGTTAACCTCATACACTGTATAAATTAATATTTGTATTTTATTCATTTTTACAGAAATTCCAAATTGAAGTTCTTCCCAACCAAATTGAACTTCCTGTTGTACCAAATTGAGGTTTAAAAGGTGTACCTTTCTTCAACGGAAGTCCTTCGAAGTAACGTAAACTCTCAGTTTAGTGCAGGAAAAGCAATTGTTAAGGAATCGGGGTCTAATTTTGTGAGAAAATATAGTCTTCACATTCTGAGAATAATATCATGCGAATCAGCAGATCGCGGGCAATACCAGCATGCTATTGGCTGATTCACCCTGCACCACAATAGCTGGTGCGTGCTTTTCAAAGTGAACGATCCAGTTGCTAAAGTCGAAGAAGACATTCCTGCGTCAGCGGCAGTTAGTATTGGTGAGGTTGTCGTTTTTCACGAGAACTTGATAATTCGTGCTTATATTGAGAGGTTTACGGTCATGGCTAGTGGTGGGTTGAAATGGCTTTGTAGATGTGCGCTCGACCGGGCCATATGAGTAATGAGTTAGGAAGGCTTGTGGGTGCGGACGGATGGCTGGTGGTGGTTGTGGTACAACCAACCCTGGACAAGAGGAGGCGCGGCGTCTTTGAGCTTGCGTGCGTTTGAGAGACTGAGAGACTGAGCGAGAGGGAGGAGTGCGGACGGCGGCTTAACTGTGTGTGGCGGCCCTACCTTGGTGGCCGCCGCCACTTGTTGCTTGCTTGTGCTGGTGTTAAAAAAATACAAGCCCTAAACGTGCCCCGCGCTGTGTTTTTTGTGTGTTTTTAAAGTCGTACTAAAAAGTTCAATTGTTGACAGCGACAGCTATGGCAGACTATACTGGTTATTGTATGTCTTCGTCCCTTTTTTTAATCCAAATGCTCGAGGGTTATGCAAAATCTGGCTCAAAATTGCACTAGAACATCTTAATCCTACAGGCTTGATTTTGATTCTGAAGGAAATCTACTAACAAAATAGTTAAGAGTGTCCGAAAAAGGCAACTTAACAGAAAGTACAGGTCTGATCTCCCAATAACTTGAGATGTTGAGATCGTTCTGCATGAGCTTAGCCTATAAACTATATATATGTATTCCTCTCTCTCCAGAGTTGAACGACCTCTTACTGTATTGACGTTCGCTTAAGCAAGACCACAAAGCTGGAGAAGAACAGATCCCGGATTGGTGCACGGTTTCGAGAAATCCTTTCACGAGATCCCCATCTTGTTTCGCAGAAAATACGCGTGGTTCATATTACGCTGAGCCTCTTTGCACACCGCCGCTCTTTGCTTGACCGCCTTGTTGTCGCACGGGAGCTTCTTGCTCATGTGCCGCCGCAAACTGCTTGGCAAGGACTGTGTCTTCTTGCACCGTCAGCACTGGACCACTTGCTTCATGTGTTCAGGTCGTCCTCTCGTTTTCGGTGGTTGAGGCTGGTTTGGTCCGTCATCGACTTGGTTTCCACTGCAAAGCCATTCTCGAAATGAGCGAACCAGTCAGTACCTAAGCGCGGTGTTCAGTTCTGTGGCGCAATCGCACAAGGGTCTAATCGTCCGTTAAAATTTTAACGGACGATTATACCTAGAGATTGTAGCCTATAGAGTCTAAATTAACGGGTCATCCCTCCTTCCACCCTGTTGCAGATGATGAGTGAGCGTCCCTTTCAGTTCCATGCTCCAGAGAACGCTGCGGAACGGATGGACACTACTTTTCGACAAGTGAACCTGGTACAAGACAAGTGATGCCAGAAGACTGCTGCTACCCTTCATCACGAGCCGAGAACCTCCGACCTCTTGGTGACGTTGCGTGAGCGGATCACGGAGAACTTTGGATTCTTTACCAGCGACCACAAAGAAGCCTTGCGGACTATTTGGTTCACAGCGTGCACTGTGATTCCCAGCGTCCTATGGAGACAACGCAACGCCACCGTACATGAACAGACTGCAGCAACAACGGACGAATGTGCCGAGCACGCGTAGAGAGCGTGCATCCGACAATTGCAAGCAGTGGAGAGGAAGCAGCGCTCGGTTCGTGGGCGAATGTTTGTCGGAGTGAGCATCTCGCAATGTCTCGCGGCACTGGACATGGACACAAACTGCGCGTCTGCCACCAGCTGGGCACACGCACGCCTGTACTTTGATGGAGGCGCTCGTGGGAATCCAAGACCGGGCGGAAGCGGGTGGTGTCTCGCCGTCCAGGAACCACGAACAGGAGAATGGGAGGACCAAGCCTGCGGATATCAGTACAAGGGTGCAGCGGTCACGAACAACCTGTGCGAATACTCGGCACTCCAAGCCGGCATCGCCTACGCCAGAACCGAGTTCCAACAGACCGCCACGCACCTCGAGGTGGTCGGCGACAGTAACATGACCATCAGCGCATGCAACGGATTCGCAACAACCCACACCCCTCACCTCAAATCTATGGCACTCAACATCAATGAAAGCGCAATCCACATCGCGTGGACCTCCTGGACGCACATGAAGCGCGAACACAACAAGGCAGCCGATTACCTCGCCAACAAGGCAATGGACTCGCAAGGCCACAAGACCATCACAGCATTCAGCCTCGGTTCGGACCGTATCTGCTACGACAACGTACAAGACCGACTTGACAACGACCTCTTAGGTACTCCAACAATGTTGAGACAGACCTCGCTCATCAAAGCTCTTAGGCAGTTTCAGGGTGCTTAAGCCGATAAGCTAAATATAATACCTTACTACTACTAGAACGCTGCGGAACGGACGAGCTCTTCGTCATTTGCAGAAAGCACCAGCAGGCTCAACCAGCCCGAATTTGGGTTATTTGAATAAAATGTTAAACAAAATATTATCAAAATTGTCAAAAAGCTCCCAAGATCACAAGGCCAAGCGAAGGCGATCGAAGCAGCACCGCTCATGACGGTCCAACCTCCGCTGCAACCCACGCCTGCTACGACTATGGCTACTGACAACGTACTGCGTATCCCCGTGATCTCCTTCAAGATGGGCCTTGTGGACGCCGTGCAGCGCCGTCTGCTCGCGGAGCAATCCCCTGCATCGGAGCTCTTGCGGTCCGGAAAGCTCCAGTTCGTCGACATGCCCTTGCCAAAGTTCGCCACCGCATCGAACGACCCGACGTCCAACCAGAACGCAGAGCTGGATGACGAGCCACTGGAGACGCAGTGGACGCTCACCTCAGAGCAGGAGCACGTGCTCGAGGACGCGACGATCGTCATCGCCGACGCGCACCACGTCGCACCGCTGCTGCTGAGCAGAGCGACCAAGATGCCGCGCGACAAGCAGCACCTGCTCACAAAGGTCCGGTGGGTGCAGGCAACATACGCCGGCGTAGACAGATACCTCAAGCTGCTGTTGGCCCAAGACGTCCTTGAGGGCAAGACGGAGAAAGCCATCCCACCGTTCACGCTCACGCGCGCCGGGGCGATCAAAGGCATGGCGCAGTTCGTCTTTGGCTGGATCATCACGCTCGAGCGCAAGTTCATCGAGTCGAAAATGTACCAGGAGCAGGGCATCTACGCCAAGAGCGAGCTCAACTTCCGGTCCTACAAGGCGCTTAATGTCGGCGTGCTGGGCTTTGGCGCCATCGGCCAGGCGATCGGCCGGCTCTTGAAAGAGACCGGCTTCCAGGTCACGGGTTTCAAGCGCCGGCCAGCTGATGATGGTGGCGATGTGGCTCTCTATAGCAGTGCGCACCGCATTTCGAATGACCTGGCGGACGTACTCAGCAGCTCGGATTACATCGTGAGCATCCTGCCGAGCACACCGGCCACCAAGTACCTGCTCACAGAGGACAACCTGGCTGTGTGCGCCGCCAAGAAGCCTGTGTTCATTAACGTGGGCCGTGGGGACGTGGTCTCGGAACAGACGCTCTTAAGTGCGTTGGACCAGGGCCTGCTGTCCAAAGTCGTGCTCGACGTGTTTGAAACCGAGCCACTGCCACAGGAGAGCGGACTGTGGAGCCACCCAAGCGTGTACTTAACGCCCCACGTGTCCGCCAAGTGCTTTGTGGACGACGTCGCCGACGTGTTCTTCGACAACATCAACCTGTTTCTCAAGGGTGAGGCCATGAACTACACCGTTGACTGGGCTAGCGGGTATTAAGGCGTGAAGTTCCATGGAGAAATTTGTAGGATGCAACATTCATTATTTGGGTTTACGGATGAGCTTTTGAACATGGCTACAAAGTGACTGGTGGAGAGCTCAGGCTTCAAATATCCCTTTTGTAGGTTGCGTGTTGCATTGTACTTGACTTACAAGCGCGCGTTCGTGCTGGTCTTGGTGAGGTCCACAACGAGCTTGCCGATGTTCTTGCGCTCGTACATGTAGTCGATAGCGTTGGGCACGTCCTCTAGGCCGAAGAAGTTGGACGGGTCCACGCCGGCGCTCAGCAGGCCCTGCTGCACAAGCATCGAGAGCTTGCGCGTGTGCAGCTGCGACTCCTTGAAGTAGTCGTTGAGGAAGAAGCCGCGCACACTCGCGGACTTGCCCAGGAGCTTGGATGGCAGCGGCGTGGTCACCTTGGTCGCCTTGTGCTTCCACGTGGTCGAGTCCTGGTAGCCGGCGATGGCGCCGATCACGATGATGCGGCCCTTCGTCGCGATGTTGTTGACGCACGTCTCGAACATCTCGCCGCCCACGCTCTCGAACACGAGGTCCACGCCGCGCGGGTACTCCTTCTTGAGCACGTCGTAGACGTTCTCCTCGCGGTAGTTGATCGGGCGGTCGCACCCGATCGACTTGAGGTACTCGACCTTGTCGGGCGAGCTGCACGTGCCGATCACGTGGTTGCCCGCGAGCTTGGCGAGCTGCACTGCGAACTGGCCCGTGGCGCCAGCGGCCGCCGTGATAAGCACGGTCTCGCCGTGGGTCATCTGGCCCACGTACTCGAGCGCCATGGACGCCGTGAGGCCGCACACCGTGATCGGCAGGATCGACGGCACGGCCGCGGGCACCCTGATAAGCAGACGCTCCTTGAGCACAATGTGCTCGGCGAACGCGCCGTAGGCTGCAGCATACAGACAAACAACAGGAATCATAATTAGCCAATATGCTAATAAATTATGAAGAGCTACATAACGGCAAGCGTTATAGTAAAATCACGTACACATGGAGGCAACGGCATCGCCCTTCTTCAGGTTCTTCACGCCTGGACCGACCTCAATGACGACGCCGACTGATACAATAACATACATATAACACAGCGGAGGTTAGTACAAGATCGCATAACGCCACACAGTCACATAACGACAGCAATACACTGTATACAAACGCACCAGCCTCAAAGCCGCAGTCGAATGGCGGCTGCACGCCCGGGAGGTACGCGCCGTTGGTGTAGTTGATGTCCGAGGCGTTGATGCCGACGTACTTGACCTGCACGAGCACCTGGTCGTTCTTGAGCGTCGGCAGCTCGAACTTGACGATCTCCGTGCACTCGCGGAAGTTGGTCGAGAGCTTCTTGCACACGATCTTGCGGGACTGCACCATGGCGGATAGAGAGAGGGGAGGAAGTGGTTGGGGCGGTGGTGACTTGAGCTCTGCGCTGCGAAATCCGGACTGGGGAGAGAATTGGAAGCGCGCGCTTGTCGTCGTCTGATAAAGAGCTCTTGGTGGTTTTGGTGTTTACACATCCAAGTTGAACCACCGACCAAGCACGAAATTTAGTTGTAATATTTCTCAAAAAACTCCTTCAAATATGTAGTTTTCATTGCGAGGTGCACAATCGTAATGACTTCATTTGGTTTCAGTATGCTGTCTTCACACTTCAAGCATTTGCAAAAAGACGTGACGCAAGCATACTGAGCTCAAATGAATTCCTCCCGACTGCTTCTTTTTGAAGTCAAGCGGAAAAACATGTAATTTATTTACATACAGTCGCATCTGTTTCCGTTTGACGGAACTAATCGCACTTTAGAGGAAATACACTGTAAAGAGACATGTTAGAAAATCAAATGCAGATAGCTGATAGTTGTTGTATCATTGATTTTGTTTAGGTACGATTTCAGATCAAACCCTAGTGCGACAAGCTCAGAAGTGAAGTGAAGAACGATGACGGACGAAGCACGAGGCCGCTGGTTTGCGCCGTCGGCCGTCGGCACCAGCGCTACAGACAGCGCGCAAGACGACAACACAGCATCACCGCCTGCAGCTCCTGCGTCTGGTGTCCCCACTACTGCCCCCACGGCTGCTGCTGCAAAGCCCACGTTCGACTGCAACATCTGCCTCGACACAGTCTCCAGTCCGGTCGTGACGCTCTGCGGCCATCTCTACTGGTGCGAAGAGCCTTCTTGGCAGAATGACAACGCATGGACCTTGGACCACGCGTACTAAATCATTATTGCGTGTGTGTATGTTTAATGGTGATGCAGCTGGCCATGTCTCTACCAGGTACGTCGTGTGAAGTGCTTTTATTATATGTACGCTGACGCTAATTGACTTGATGACAATGTTGCACTGCAGTGGATGGAGTCCCGATCCGAGTGTCCAGTGTGCAAGGCCGGCATCAGCGTCGAGAACGTGATTCCCGTGTACGGTCGCGGCGCCGAGTCTGCGGATCCACGGTGCGTACAGTGTATATGGAATGTGTTGCGTTACGAAGGTTCTCATTATTTTTGTATCTGTTCAAAATGCTAATATGCATGTCTTGTCCCTTGGTTTGTGCTGCAACCAACAGAACACAGGACATGGGTGACGACGGCATCCCGAGCCGCCCACGTGGTCAACGCCCAGACGCCGAGCAGCTCCGCCGACGAAGGCCACGACAGGTGGGCTTCTGCTTTGAGCCAATGACCCAAAGTAACCACGTTGTCTTACAACGAGTGATGTCTGTGTGCTCACTGCAGTTTGGCGTATTCAACAACAACCAGGGCGGCGCGGCGTTCTCCATGTCACCCACAATCGGCTTCTTCCCCGCGCTCTTTGGCATCCCGTTCGTACGTCATAACACTTGAGTTGTCATGAGACCTGGTTAGTTCATGCGCTGGTGATGGACTAAATAACGATCTATGCTCAATTGTTGATTAAATATTAGCTCCCGCCTGGCGCCGGCACGCATCGCCCGGACGGCACGCCGCTGACGCCCATGGAGGTGCGCCAGCAGATGCAGCAGGCGTTCCTCTCGCGCCTGCTGCTAGTGGTTGGGAGCCTCGTGATCCTGTGCCTCCTGACGTTCTAGGCCCACTCACTTTCAAAAGTCATCAGAAACAGTTTTCCAAGAGATTTGTACGTACGTACGTATGCATGCATGTGTTTCTGTTCAATATAAATGTATTCAACGAAAGCCAACAACGCTACTCTTGGTCCTTTCATACAACTTGAAGCACTCAAATCTAGACCGACGATCACTTCTCGAAACGCTTATGGGCACTGGTCCATGTCCATGGGCTGCGTGATATCAAACACGAGCTTGCCAGCTTTCTCGGTCACTTCTACGTGGCTCTTTGGCTGCAGACGGCCGGAGATGACGAGCTTGCTCAGGTCCGTCACCATGTGCTTCTCAATGTACCGCTTCACGGGACGCGCGCCGTACTGCGGATCGTACGACTCTTCCAAGATCACGTCCAGCGCCTCGACGCTCACGTTGATCGTCATCTGCGACTCCTTCAGGCGCTGCACGACCGAGTCGAACTGCAGCAGCACGATCTGGCGCAGCTGCGCTCTGCCCAGCGGCTCAAACACGATGATGTCGTCCAGACGGTTGAGCAGCTCCGGGCGGATGGTGTGGCGCAGCTGCTGGAGCACGAGCTCGCGCTGGTGGGCAAAGTTCGCCTTGGCCGTCTCCTCGCTGTGCTCAAGCTTGATCTTCTTGTTCGCGTGCGGTGAGAGGTCGTTCTCGAACAGCAGGTGCTCGGCACCAATGTTGGACGTCATGACCACCACAACGTTCGTAAAGTCCACAGTACGGCCGTGCGAGTCGGTCAGGCGGCCATCGTCCAGCACCTGAAGCAAAACGTTGAGCACCTTGGAGTGTGCCTTCTCGATCTCGTCCAGGAGGATCACGTTGTACGGGTTGCGTCGCACTGCTTCCGTCAGCTGCCCACCTTCTTCATGGCCAATGTAGCCTGGTGGTGCGCCAATCAGGCGGGCGACAGAGTGTTCCTCCATGTACTCGGACATGTCGATGCGCACCATGTGCTTGTCGTCGTCGAAGAGCTCGAAGGCGAGCGCCTTGGCCAGCTCCGTCTTGCCAACGCCCGTCGGTCCCAGAAACAGGAAGCTGCCAGTTGGCTGCTCGCGACGAGAGAGGCCAGCGCGCGAGCGAATCACAGCGTCGCACACAGACTTGACTGCTTCCTCCTGACCGATAACACGGCTGTGGATGCGTTCTTCAAGATGCATCAGACGGTCGCTCGTGCTCGCGGTCAATCGTGCGACGGGGATGCCGGTCCAGCGAGCCACAACCTGGCACACCTGTTCTTCACGAACCACTTCTTCAACGAGTTTCTCGTGTGTGCCGTTCTCATCCTGGAGCTTCTTGGTCGCTTCAGCCTGAGTGATGAGTCGCTGGACGTCGGGGATCGCGTAGTACTTGAGATCCGCCACGGTTGATAAGTCCTGGTTGCGCTCGGCTCGCTGGACCTTCAGCTGCAGCTGCGCGAGCTTGTCCTTCAAACGGCGAATCTCGTTCACGCGATCTTTCTCTGCCTGGTGCTTCAGGATCAGCGGACGCAGCTCATCAGCGATTGAGTTGAGCTCTTCCTGCACTTTCTTGAGTCGCAGCTTGCTCAGATCGTCCTTCTCCTTCGCGAGCGCGGTCGCCTCGACCTGGAGCTGTAGTTGACGTCTCTCCAGCTCGTCGATCACTTCTGGTTGACTGTCGAGCTGGACACGAACGTTTGCGCAGGCTTCGTCGATAATGTCAATCGCCTTGTCTGGCATGAAGCGCTGCTTGATGTACCGGTCAGCGAGCTTCGCGGCCGCAACCAGAGCGCCATCGAGAATTTGGACGCCGTGGTGCGACTCGTAGCGCTCTTTCAGCCCGCGAAGGATGCTCACAGTGTCAGGCACGGACGGCTCCTTCACGAGCACTTGCTGGAAACGGCGCTCGAACGCCTTGTCTTTCTCCACGTGTTGGCGGTACTCGTCTAGCGTCGTCGCGCCGATGCAGCGGAGCTCGCCACGAGCCAACATGGGTTTGAGCAAGTTGGCTGCGTCCATCGCGCCGGAAGTCGCGCCAGCACCCAAGATCAAGTGCATCTCGTCGATGAACAAAATGATCTTTCCCTCGCTGTCCTTCACTTCCTTCAGCACAGCCTTGAGTCGCTCTTCAAACTCACCACGGTACTTGGCTCCGGCGATGAGCGCACCCATGTCTAAGCTGATGACCTGGCAGTTGAGGGATTCTGGCACGTCACCGATAACGATGCGATGCGCGAGTCCTTCGACGATTGCGGTCTTGCCAACCCCAGGCTCGCCGATCAACACGGGGTTGTTCTTGGTCCTGCGCGAGAGAATGCGGATCACGCGCCGGATCTCCTCGTCGCGGCCGATCACGGGGTCGATCTTGCCGGCTTCGGCGAGCGCCACGAGGTTTTGTCCGTACTTGTTGAGCGCATCGTACGTTTCCTCCGCGTTGTTGCTAGTCACGGCGCGCCCGCCACGGAGACGCTTCACCTCGATCTTGGTCTTCTCCTCGTCCATCGCGTTCGCTTTCAAGATTGATGCCATCTGGTTGTGTGAGAAGAGCGCCACGACCAGCTGGTCGGCCGCCACGTGCGTGTCCTTCATCTCTTTGCGCAGCTTCTCGGCGTACTTGAGCACTTTCGACATAGCCGAGTCGATACCCACGCTGTCGGGCGGCGGGCTCTGCGACGGCATGAGCTTGAGCTGACGCTTGACGTCCTGCGAGATGCCGTTCGCGTCCGCGCCCACGCGGTCCGCTAGCAGCTTTGGGACGCCGTTCGGGTCGGCAAAGAGCGCTTCGGCCAGGTGCAGCGGCGTGAGCTGCGCGTGGCCGTACTCCTCCGCGAGCCCACGCGCGCCCTGCAGGTACTCGTTCGTCTTGTCCGTGAACTCGTGCGGATTCATCCCGTTGCTTGGTCTTCTTCTTGGTCTTCTTGGTCTTCTTGGTCTTGTTGTTGCTGGTCGCTTGTTGTCTGGCGCGCAGATTTGGAAATGAGCAATGGAAAAAAGGAATGGGCGGCGGCGGCTTGGTCGCCATAAAATGGCGACAAGGATCACGAATTTTGTGCGCAGCCTGGTCGCGACAATTAATTAAATGGCGACAAAGATCACGAATTTGTGATCTTTGATCCTTGTCTCATGCAACTTCAACTTGCGCTTCAACTTTTAGAGCTCACAATAATGACTATGAGCTCACAATAGTGACCATCTCGGAACATTCACGAAATTTCGAAACACTTTCTCGATAAATCGGGATCAGATTTTGAAATATCCAACATTTTCTAGAAAAGTCGTGCGTCGGTAGTATAGTACTATACTATCCACCTCCAGAGTTGAAAGTGCTATTACTATAGTAATATACTAATAGTACTATCAAAATACTATCCAAATTGAGTTGTATCGAAAAGCTCCGATACACACACTCCTGCACATATTTAAAAAGCACTTGTGCTTTCTCAAAATTATTCTGAAAAATGAGAGTGCAGTACATACAACATACTACGCACGAATCAACAGACAAAGTTTTGTAGCTCCCACGCTTGACCTCAATTAATATGTTTAGCACCACCCTTATGTGTTGGAAAGTTATGTCCAGTCCTTCATATCGGAAGTGCACAATCATGCTTTCACAGTAAGTCATCACACCATTGTGTAAACTCGAAAAGGAACATTTTCACGCCCAAATATATTATAGGGCTAGCATACATTACCCCACCCAGAAGCGATCTGGTTGTAATAATCCTATATCCTACCAAAGCAAGCGAACCGATTTCCCTTTTTGGTCCATAATATGCCAGATACTGGATCCGACACACTGATATCATGGTTAAGTCACTTTCCCAATGAGCTTTAAATGACCTTGAGCGACTGAAGCTATTACACTTAGTTCGCAATCATTTTCCTGACTGGAAACATACCTGTTTAAATAGTCATATGAGAGTAATGAACTAGTACTTTCAAGTCACCTCGATTTACTATGGTAATATTGCTATAGTACTATGGCAAAAATGATTTCAATAGTACTATTACTATAGTACTCCTAAAATAGCACTTTGACACTCTTTTTGGATAGTACTAACAATCCCTGGTCAGGACAAGCACGGCATCCAATGTTATATCGGTAAGATGCATTACTGGTGCTCGCTATCATGAAGCTGCTGTGGGCATAACCAGAGAGAGGTCCTGCACTCACCAGCACTATAACGCAATGAGCAACCACGCGGTCGTGGTGTCGAGACAGCGGTCGGCCGAGGCGTTCGCCGAGGTGCGCAAGATCCAGCACCTGCTCGCCAAGGACTTTGAGCGCCACGATGACCGCCAGGACCTCTTCAAGCAGCAGTTCCTGCGCAAGACGCGCAAGCACCACCAGTGTATCTGCGATGCCGCGTGTGCGGCGTCCAGCTCCATGTCTGCTGCGGCGGCATCCGCACTGCTGCTGGCGCGGCACGACGTGTCGTCAATGAACCACGGCGGCGGTACAGTAAATGACCCAACGCTCGAGCAAAGCAGCAGCGACACGGAGGCCGAGCGGAAGGTGAAGGCCCAGCTTAAGCAGCTGCGTTCATCTGGCGAGAAAAGCCAGGCGCACATTTGGAACGGCCTGAAGAACCTGTACACGCCACCAGACGTGACGACAGGGGTCATCTGCGACGTGTGCTTTGCCTTCCGCAGTGCGTCGCTCGTGCTTGATTTGCCATCCCCTTGGCAGGAGTTCACGTGCGAGAATGAGCCAAGTAAACACTATTATTACCACCCAGAGACCAGAAAGGTGCTCTGGCGCCCACCGCCCGACACAGGCGTGCTCAGTCTGCTGGTCTTCGAACGCACCAACTCGGTATTCACTGTGTGTCGCTGCAAGCCCTCGCGCGAGCGGCGACGACGCCTGATGCAGGAATTCCGAGAGCACGCGCTGCAGACCGCGGCCGCCGAGACCGCAAAGCGCGATCGGCAGCTGCGTGGGGCGTTCAGCTCGCTTGCGGTCTCAATAATCAATAAAAAGCCCCAGTAAGTGACTTAACAATTCTTAATTGTCTTCTCGCTTGAAGTGCTGGTGCATCTTGCCGTCAAGAAAGTTCTTGAACTGCTTGCGCTCGTCGCACGAGAACCACATGCTCATGACGTAGCGCGTGCCGCTCTCGACCTTGCGCACCTGGTGTAGATTCTCTTTGCCCGCCGTGAACATCATGAGCCGCCCGCGCGCCGGCTCGACGACCGACTCGGTCTTCTTGTCCAGGAACGCGAAGAGGCCGCCCGTGAACTCGACATCGTAGTCCGACAGGTAGAGCAGCCCCGAGTAGTCGTAATGGTGCGTGTTGTCTTTGTCCACGTGCGGGTGCCTACATGGTGACAAGCGTTCAAGGTTAGCTATAATACAGGGCACAGCTGGGATTGTGTTTGACGCAGTTCTTACCAGTACTCGTCGTGCATCTCCGTCGGACTCCACGACGCATTCCCTACCAGCCGTGTGATGAAGGTGGGCGCCGTGAAGTAGAGAAACTCGAGCTTGAACTCCTCCACCAGCGCCAAGCGGATCTTCTCAATCACTCTGATAAGCATAACGACACCATCTTCTATCAGTTTATACCCAGATATGCAAGATTCTATAGGACACGAGTGAGCGTACCGTCGGTAGAGTGCGAACTGCTCGGCCGTGAAGCGCGGGATCGCAAGCGCGTTGCGGTCCTTCTGGTAGATGTTGACGAGCCCCTGGCCGTCCTTCACGTAGCCCGTGTTCACGTCCATGATCGTCGGCCCACCGAGCTTGGAGCGGTTCGCCATGCCGGTCTCGGCGATCGCGCGAAGCTCAAAAACTTCCTGCGGCGTCACAAAGTTGTCCTTCACAGCGCGCCCGCACGCCTTGCCGACCTTGTGGCAGCCCTCGACGAAGCCCTTGACCGATTTCTATGGAGTCAATTGCAAATAAAGCATTCACGTTAGGTGATCGCTAGGAGATCATAATGAAGAGCCAACCAGGAATGCCTGTACCTTCTTGACGTAGCACGGCACATCGACACGTCGGCGTTCCACGACCTCAGTGCGCGACAGGTAGCTCCCGCCACGCTGCGTTGCCTTCGCAGCCGCCGCTTGCGACGCTGCGCGCTGCGGCATCAGGTACAGGCGGTTGACCGCGAAGAAGAGGACGAACGCGACCACCAAGAAGGCCAGGATCGTCGCTGCTATGCTCTTCGCCGACTCGGTAGTGCTGCCACCACCGGCTTTCTTGTTTACTGCGGCCTTGTTTGCTGCGCGCTTGACGGCCGCAACGTCCGCCGCGACCGCGGTCTCCTTCTTCGATGCGCTCTTGCGCGCCATCTTCGTCCAGGAGATCACAATTTGGTTGAATTGACATGCATGCTTTGGCTTTGTGTGGACCACATCAAGCTTCGGAGATCTACGAGTTACTTGGCCTCATTATTATCGATTCGTATATTTTGGTCGCTCAACAGAAAATATACATAGACATAGTGAGTCCAAGTAACTCGTAGATTATTGTTGCCATAGACAATTGAGAGGGACATAGTGAGGCCAAGTGAAATGTGAGACCAAGTAAAATGTTGTGCTAACAAAATGCCTTGATAATGTGGTCCACGTAATATACACAAATTAGAGTGGGCCACATAAACACAACATGATGGATGTCAGTCCGACCCCTATCCTGCCATAATTGATATTGCCTCTGAACAGGCAACATTCAAGTACCCTCATAGTAAAATCAAGGTCTGGTTTGCCCAAAAAGGGGCATATCCACTGCGAGAATTGATACTGAAAGGGTTTGAAACAGTTTTACCATTTCTTGCAGGTGGGGATGCCCCTTATTGCGCAAACCAAAACTTGCCACCTCTTGATTTCACTAAGCAGTGAACCCTGTGTTGCGCGTTCAGAGACCGCAATCAATTCTCACAGGTCGGGCCGCCAAAAGGTTTTTTGTGTCCGCCCGAGTTCTATTTTGTACGACCCAGGTAATCAGGCAAGACGGCAAAGGAAGCACGTGTGTGTTGGGTTTGTGTGCAGCTCAATCGCCAAGAAGAAGAGAGAACAGCAAGAGCACCCGCTGTCTGTCTATCAGTCTATCGCTGTGGCCATATCACTCCAGCGTCTATCTGTCTGTCTCTGTGTACCACCTGACCATGACGGCGCCGGTCGCGATGTCCGCCAAGGAAGTCGAAGCGAGTTTGTCGTTGCTGGGCATGATGCAGCCACTAACAGCAACACCAGTGGTGGCGCCGCCGTCTCCCCCCGCCGAGGTCAGTTGCTCCGTACGTTCGTGCGCTTTGACGGACGAATGAACCCACTTGCGTTGCTCACCCCTCGCTCGTCTGTTGGACTGAAAAGGTGGCGCTCAAGCATGAGGGCGTCCACGACGCGCTCTTGCGCGTGGTCGCGAGCCAGGCCGATGCGCTTGCGCTCACCGGCACCGACTTAGACGTCGAGGGCGGCTGCTGGACGCCGCGCGGGTTCCTCAAGCGCAACACGCAGCTCACGACGCTCTCGCGGGAGCTGAGCCTCGACGAGCTCCGCGCGCACTTTGGGAAACCGATCGTCGAGGTCGCCAAGGAGTTTGGCATCTGCACGACGTTCCTGAAGAAGATCTGTCGCCGCTGCGGCATCAAGCGCTGGCCGCATCGCCAGATCCGATCGCTGCAACGCACGATCCAGATGCTCCACCAGGCCGAGGCGAGCGCGTCGACCTCGCA
Organism: Globisporangium okanoganense; assembly: GCA_023334035.1. Taxonomy (NCBI): domain Eukaryota; phylum Oomycota; class Peronosporomycetes; order Pythiales; family Pythiaceae; genus Globisporangium; species Globisporangium okanoganense. The sequence continues at coordinate 14,826 of JAASFY010000769.1, forward strand.
AGAGCGGCTCAAGTTTTCGAACCAGATCGCGCAGCTCGAGGCCAAGAAGCGCGCCGTGATCCAAGACCCGGACGCGAACGGGAAGCTCAAGCGCGTGAAGAAGTGCGGCGCTAAGAACAAGTGCCGTCGTAGTGGCGCCAGTGAGAAGAGCGAGGACGACGTCGACATGGGCGCGTCCGACGACGACGACATGGACGACGAGGATGACGCCATGCGGCTGCTGGAAATGGCTGGTGTGCATCAACCAGCGACCCCTGAGGCCGCGCCAAAATTAGATGCCGCATCTGAGTCGGCCATGAGTCCCATCAATGGCGGTGGTTCACTTGACGTGCCCCTTGAGCCTATAATTATTGCGGAGACCGGAGGTGCTTCTCGGGCTGCCACGGGCTCCCCATCGCCCACGCCTCCGTCGGCTACTATCAAGACGCCGACCGCTTCCTCAAAGTCCAAGTGTTCTTCTCCGGACGAGAACGGCGTGAGCTCCACCAGTGAGCCCTCGGGACTCAAGATCTCTCCAAGCAACCGGAAGATCTCTCTCGGTGCAAAGAAATACGACATTGCTGCCGACAGCCAGCGCGTGCGGAGCTCCTCGCTGGGCTCGCTGCAGGACAAGGACGAGCAGCCAGAGGCGGACCTCGTGGCGACCGAGGTCTCCTCGACATGAGGGAGATGCATTGAGGGAGGGGAAATGAGTGGAGAAGGATGCAGCAAATGGGAGGAAGTAGAAGTCGTGAAGAAGGAAAAATGTGGAAGATTCAGGATAGGAGAGTGAGTGAAATGTATGTCGTTTTGATTTGCCTTCGAAAGGGCGTGCGCGTGTCAAAGCCAAATGCAAAATTAATATGTGGTGTACCCTCAAATGTATACATTTATTACACATATACTCATAAAAGATATACAAAATCTTCTTTGTAGGTGCTGGATTTGATAAATTGACAATACCGGTACAGTGGTCACCGCAATTAGTCTCACTGCCATAATAGTGGCCCGTAAGGCTAGGTTTTCATGGTTCCAGTCACCTGTCAGATTTCATATTCATAGCCAATC
>JAASFY010000770.1:0-15862 GCA_023334035.1 Globisporangium okanoganense
CACGTGCTTGGCCGCCATTTTGGCAATGAAAAAGCAAATGAGTGGCGTTCTAAAGACGCAGGTTGGTCGCTGCTCTTATCCTGGATGCAGTATCCCAGGCCGCAGCTCGCATCTTTGAATATCTGATCCACACCAAGTTGATGAAAATCGTGTTTCCAAAAATAAATAATCTCCGTCTCTTCCCATCTGACCGGGACAATATGTAAATGCAATATATGGTACACTGGATGTGTTTCGTAGACGTACAGTGCTACTTTCATGTCGATTTGTTGTTGTTGTTGTTGGTGCAATGCGTACTTCAGCGTGGGTGATTGGTCAAAAATGTATCCATGTTGAAAATGTATCCATTCCGCGTCTTTGATGGCCACCGTACTAAATGTATACAGATCTACCTCCATTAGCACATTCAAATTTCATATGCAAAAATAACGGTTATGCAACAGAAGGTATGTAAATGTAGAGGATTCCCTGACTGTCGTCAGACACACAGAGTGACAGCAAGTGTGCAACAGAAGATTGCGATGTGAATTAGATGATTTGGATCAATCAAAAATGAATCTGAGCGGTATGCTATCGATGCGTAGAGCTGCTACGTCTTGGGTGAGCGCATAGACATCATCGGCGAGTATACCTGTGTGTCGCCAGCAACTGGAGACAATGCATAGCCTGGGTGACGTACTCCCAGGCTTTTTGGCTCCATCTCATGGTCTCCACTTTGTCGATTTTGTGTGCATTACGCGGGCTTCATGAGCATTCGTTCCGAGAAAATACATGGCGAAAGTACAGCACAACAGAAACGCACCGCCCAATCTGATGGGTACAGTTGCGGACTTTCTGGAAATATACGTTTCAAATTGGATATGCAAAACATGGGGTGTGCTAATGGGAGGTCGATCTGTATCGCCCAAATAAAATTCCAGTTGACTGTGCTCTGATAATTAAATGCATCGACCTTGGCGAATGAGAGCATACTACTAATGTGTGCCTCGGATCAGCGGGAGTTGTTGCCGGCAGCACCGGTTTATATCACGCGAGATCTTTCGCCATGTACATACTATAGAAGTTTGTTTCGTTATCAAAGAGTGGATTGACGCGCTAGGTGTGACCAATGGTGGTTGTGCGTTCTGTGACGGCGAGCTACTTGATACACGAAGCTATCTACGCCCCTGCTGAAGCTGCAATGGGCAATTGTACTGCAGTGTGCCGCCATCTTGTCAGCGCCACGCAAGAAGTTGAAAACTCGATCCATTTTGAACGCACACTATCACTCTCTCCATCTATCATTTGTAAAGCAGCATTCGGGTGAGCTCCCACGCATGACCAGGTATCTTCGGATATGATCCTATTGTCATCAGCTTGTCATTGAGGCAAAGTGCTTTTGAGCGAGGCCTTATCATACAGTCCAGTGAACACAACTTCAATATCGGAATGCCAGCGTGGGTCTATCAGGCAACCACTCGCTATTGAATGATCAAGTCCAGTGCGAGTGGTCGGGCAGGCACCAGGTGGATCTGCTCGAAAGGCAACTTCAACCCGTCTACAATTGGTGGAAATACGATCAAAAAGACACATGATTCACTAAAAATGAACATTTATCAGCTTATACAAATTTCAAGTGGAATTCTTTTTCTCTTCTTCTTGCGAGCCCCATACCATTACATGACCCTAACCCTTGGATTGGCACGTTCCCGTGGAGAACAGCGAGTCACTTGATGGGCGGCGTTGGGAGAATTGAGTGGCTCGTAGAGAGCTGTGATAAAATACGGTACTCTCACAGCTGCGCATTCTCTTTAGCGTCACGCTCAGTTGCGCCTGCTGTGGCTACCGTTGTGTTATGGCGCATTCATTCGCATCCAGTCACTCTTGTGGTTTTCTCGTGAGGCGGGGACGCCGCACCACACATCTTTCCGAACCCCAGTCAAAAAATCAGCACCCATCAAAAACCACCGCGCTAACACCCATTTACACCCGCTACCGCCCATTTACACCCGCGTCTGTTCTTTCTGTAAAAATGTGGCTTGTTGTCATGTCGCACAGGAGCATACAAAGATCAAGTCATCTTCTTTTTTTGCTGGCGCTTGTGATCTTCGTCCATCATCTGTTTCTGGGGTTCGATCCCGACCATACTTTATCTCAATGTGTTTTCTTTTTTTCCATTCTGCTCAACGCTGATTGGCTGATACGTAGCTCTTCTTTGGATTTGACCATCACTCTGCCTCTCATGTCGCACAAGTCTGTTTGCCTGCTTGCGCGCTTGCCTTGAGAGCGCTCATTATCCAATTTGCCTTGTCGAGCACAAGTCAAACCAGAGTCCCTCCAAGAAGACCCCCAGCACTGTAGCAGCACCGCCACTTTGCTGTTCGTGCTTCCGTCACTTCGCTGTTCGTGCCTTCACCATTTCATGTCCCGCAGCCACAAACGATCCTTCCAAGCCATGTCGCCCATCAAAGTCCCCACCACGTCCCCTGCAGCCATGGACATATTTTCCGGCTCGCAGTGCCGCCGCCTGCTCAAGCTGCGCCACCAGGAGATGAGCAAGATGGAGATCAAGACCGACGTGCTCTGCGCCTCGCTCAACTACGAAGTCACGCGCTTCACGGTCTACAAGCTGCAGATCCAGAGCAAAGTGCGCAACGGTAAGCCGGGCGAGTGGACGCTCGAGAAGCGCTACTCCGAGTTCTTCTACTTCCGACGAGAGCTGCTCAAGCTCATCAGCGAGTGGGAGAACCAGCTCGTGGGCTCGAAGAAAGCCGGCACGGACGAGTTTGTGCTCGTCTCGAACGCGCTCGTCCAGCCAATCACACCAAACTTCCCGCGCAAGCACATGCGCTGCGACACGGAGCCGATCATCAAGGAGCGCCAGGACGGTCTCCAAGAGTTTGTGCGCAAGCTCTTGGACGCCTACGCCGACATCTCGGTGTACCTCTACAACACCCAGGAGAACGAGTCATCGTCCGACTGCAAACTCCGCGAAGTATTCCTCCAGCTCGAGGAGTTCCTGGGCGTCCCCGACTCGCAGAAAGAAGAGGAGCGCCGCCAGACCGACGCCATCCTCGCGCTCGACGATGTGGATGTCGAGGGAGTGGTCACCACAGAGCACACGTGCTGCATTTGCCTCGAAGACAACTGCCCAGAGGGCGCCAGTGCCCACGAAGAGCACAGCCACCGCAGCGAGAAGGAGAAGATGGTCAAGCTCCCGTGCAACCACCAGTTCCACGAAGACTGCATCATCGACTGGTTCAACGCGAGCACCACGTGTCCGCTGTGTCGTCGTCCGGCATTCAAGGAGTGTGCTCGTGTCTTTGATGTCACCATGCGCGAGCTCACTGAATTGTAAATGAGTAATAAATCCTATCATTATGAACACATTGTGCTTGTTCCTTTGGTACATTGGTTGTTTAGTCTCGTAGTAAGTTCTTAAGCACCTTCCTGTGCTTGGACTCGATTGTCTGTGGAGCGAATGTACACTCGAGCTTCTCCTTCGCTCGCATTTCCTCGCGAACCTTGAGCCGTCTGCGAATCGCGTCCTTGCTCGATTCAGAGAGGTTGAAAGGCTTCGGGACCGTGTAGCTCCGAGGCTCGTACGCTGCATTTGGACGGAACGCCTTGTCTTCTCGCTGCTTCTGCTCTGCCCGAAGTCGCTTGGCTTGCTCCTTCATTTCCAGGAACCGCCCCAACCCACGGACAATCACAGGTTTCTGTTCTGTGGAGCATGGTGGCGCGTGCCGAGAAGCATTCTGGTGACGGGAGGGTGAAGAAGCTGGCGATCTGTTCGCTCGAGTCTTGCTAGCTCTGTTGCGATCTGGAGTCTTGCGGATGTTGGGCTGGAACGTGCACTCCTGGAGCTCTTTCAGCTCTAACTCATTCCGCCTGATCTCCAGCTCTTCTGCTTTCTTCATACGATCAGTCTCAATCAGGTGAAGAATGTTGTCAGATCTCCAGATCGAACGTCCTTGGCGCTGCTTCGTGTACAGTTTGGACGTGCTGCTGCTGTTTCCTTTTACTCGGGGCTTGGAGATGAGCGTTGGCTGGAATGTGCACTCAGCTTTCTCCGCTTGCTCCATCTCTAGTGCGACCCTGGAGCGGAAGCGCTTGCCTGCAAAGTACTGCTGCAATGCTGCTCTTGAAGGCTGCGCTGACTTTGTCGAGGTCCTTCGCTGGGGCGACAATGACGGCTGATCGACTCGGTCAAGACCGAAACTGGAAACAGGTTGAGCGAGCTCGTCGATCGTTGAAGGTCGACCGAGCGCTTTGGAAATTGGGTTGATCGCCGGCTTGAAGGTGTACTTGGAGAACTGTTCATCGCGCAGTCGCTGCGTCTTCATCTCCGTCTTCTTCGGATCATTATAAATCATGCGGTACAACTTTTGGCTCTTGTTCTCGGAGAATCGGTCGGGTCTCAGCTCGCGAAGCACTGCGTTCGCATTGCCGATGTCGGGTTTGAATGTGATTCGCGCTCCGTCATTCTGCGCTCGCTCGCAGAAATCTTCGAGCGCTTCCAGCTTTTCTTTCTCTTGCATTTGAAAATGCAGCTGGCGGGACACAAAGTCCATCTTGAACTCGGGCTTCTGCTGCACGATGATGTTGGATTTTTCGCTGATCTTTGGGACGAACGACTGCTGTTGCACTGCATCGTAGTACTCCTGGATCGCGATTCTTTTCTCCGCCTGCTTTTCTGCATCACTGACCAGCCGCTCGACAACCTTTGGCGGCTTTATCAGTCGACACGCATCTGGGTCCTCAGTGTCGGATCCATCGCAGTCCTGTTGCTGGCTTTCAAGTGCTCTCTCCATGTTGACTTTCGCTGCGATTTCGCGGCTGATTGGGTTGATCGTGGGGACGAACGGTGCCGCGCCGTCTTCTTCATGCTCGAGTTTCTCCTGAATCCGCTGAATGTACTCCGCCTGCACACATCACCAGCAACATGTCAGCCACGTTGGTGGCAGCTTGTTGATACAGAAAAATAGATTACCTTGGCTCGCTGGATGTCAGAAACGCGCTGATGAATAGGTTTGTAGCCGCCAAGGCTCAGCATGCTTCTCGAAGCGCTGTTTATCTTGGGTTGGAACGTACATTCTTGCAGCTTCAGCGCCTCGAGCTCTGCTTTCGCGAGCTCACGTTGCTCATACTTTGCAGTTCCATCGAGGTGTAGCCGCTGGATCACGCTTTGTCCTCGCGGTTTCTCTAGATCACACCATTTCACGCGAGCTCTCGCATCTGCACTCGATTGCCGGCGAGGACTAAGCATGAGCCACGGAAACGCGGCTGGATTTTGGTGGGCTGGAGGGCCACTCTTCTCGTATTTAGCACCTGTAGAGGGTTGATCCTTCCCCACGCGTAATTTTAGCTGAGACTTGGTGATATCAGGTCGAAACGTACACTCTTGGAAATTCTCCATCTCCAGCAGCAGTCGTTGTTTCTCGAACTCCGTGAACTTGTCGTTCCGCGGCTGTGCGAGGTACTCGATCCGCTTCGAAATCGCAGCTCCTGCTGTAGCACGTCGGGCACTGTGTTGAAGTGTCTCGATGCCTTGCATATACTGCGCAGTGTCGTTCAGATTCTCTTGGTATTGCGCAATGAGATCCTTGGTCGGAGTCCAGGATTTTCCTGGCGAGCGATCAGACTGTTCTTGTTCCGACTGCGGGACCGTCCTTCGTCTGGCAGGTTGAGTTGAAGTGACAGGTCGAGCTGCTCTTTGGTCGAAAAGTGCTGTGTCGTCTCGAGAAACTGTCGGCGATGCGAAGTAGTGGGCTTTCATACTCGGGTACTCCTCGCTTTCTCGTGCCAGCACTTTAGCGAACAGAGAAGATGGCGAGGAGCTTGGTTCGTACTTTCCAGTAGACACGACACCGCCGACTGAGACTGCACCCTCGTCGACGCTGTTATGATGGCTCACGTGGCTGTCGGAAGTGCTCGCAACATCATTCTCAGCATTATCCTCGCCAACGCCGTCTTGCTCGTACTGCATATCCATTTGACTGCGAGGCTGGATCTCCGCGGTGGGTCCGTTCCCAATAATATCGGACGCGTAGAACAGTTCTCCATCATCCGAGAACGCCTGCGAGCGTCTGTCTGAGTTGGCACTGCTGTCGCTTCGAGAAGATCCAAACGGCGATGGGGATGCAGTCTGGCGTTCATGGTTCAACCCGTGGCTCCCGGCAGCTGCGACCTCCTCGACTTGACTCGTCACCCTCTCCTCGCGAGCCTGGAAGAGCTTTTGCAGGAGCTGACTGCGCTCTTCGGAAGTTCTGGAGCTGCTGCGACTGCGACTGGTTGCTAGGCTGGCCTCTGGTGGAAAAGCGTCTGCGTTGTCCACGGGCGACCCAGTGTTGCATGCTTTCAGAGCTGCCTGTCGCTCTGATGACAGCTTAGCGAGAATTTCCTTCCGTCTGTCTTCCTGCACACACGTATTAGCACCAGAGACATAATATCGGCGTGTTAGAGAGAGAGCCTACACGGTGTTAAGTGTTTCTTTGATGCTGAATAGATATACTCGTACCGAAAGAAGCGGTCGTGCTTTCTGGCGTCGTCGGAAAAAGTTGTCGTCTGCTCACACAAATGCCACAAACAGGTCAATAAAAAAACAAGTGACAAGTGCGAAGTGTGTGTGCACACGACTCAGCGAAGCCTTACTATCCAACAGCGTGCGCATCTGTGCGACTTCCTCTGTCAATCGCTGTTGCTGAATACTAGTAATTTCTGCTGGCAATGGTGATGCCGCTCCATCGACAGCTACTCGTCCGTTGCTGGCATCGCTACTAGCTGCTGGTGCGCTCGATGCGTCGTACTGATGCAGATACGCTTCTGCAGCGCGCAGCTCTTCCTCCACTTGAGCGAGGCTCACATCGATGCCGCCGCCGCGCTCTTGTGCTGCCATATTGTATAATGCACAGGAATGAGTTTGGCTGTTGACGAAGAGCCGCGAATTACTCTTTGGTTGTCGTTTTAGGATATATCCTAATATTATATTTTTAGGAAGCGGACAAAACTGACTTCTTATATCCGTTCCTAAAAGAACTATAGCATCGAGCTGCTCTATTATTCATTTTGTAATTCTGAGATTCTGTTATGTATCAAATTTGCTATATTAAGGTTGTCTCTTTTTTTGCAAAAAATATGCAAATCTTCATATAGCAGACATTTAATGATAGCATTGTCGCTAAGGACATATGGTCACCTTTACTGATAATCTACTGTCATGAAGGACATGAGTACCAGCAGTTGTTCACTTCGAAGTTGAAGTGAACATCACTCTCTTTCGATCAGCGAGTGCGGGCTTCGACACTGCCGCCGCAACGACATCGCGGATCATTCTTCAACAAGCACCAAGACACATAGCAGCGAGCAGCAGCAGAGCCATCAAGCATGGCGCAGAGAAACGATCAAAATGGAGGCGTTTACGGCTCCTGGGGCAGCGACATCTACGACTACGGAAGACTGGAGATCACGGATTCGACTGCTGCCGAAGTGGATCTGCGCGGCGGATGGTGGATTCGATGCGTATGGTGCGAAAAATGATTTTTACATGCAGTCGTGCTTTCTACGCCGCTGGTTTGTAACGATGATATTGATGTACATGCCGCATTCGCGACGACAGTTGCCGAGGAAGGAAGTTCAGCATGAGAAACCCTTTCGATACGCGCAACTGGATCGAGCACAAGCAATCCAAATCGCACATGAGCGGGGCGTCGAAGCTCGGTATCTTTGATAACCACGAGAAGCCAATCGCAGGGCAATCTCTCCGAGTGCGCTTGAGGGATATGCCCAAGGGGGGGTACGCCTTTTGCGCCAAGTCTTTCCAGTCGGAGGTCAAGAAGCAAGCCAGAGAAGACCAAGGAATGCTGGTAAAGGTGATCAATTCATTATCGTGTCTGGTGTCCGAGCAGCAAGACGACATTCTCGAGCTGCGAACAAGATTGCGGGAGATGCACCAAGACATGACGCAGATGACCTCCGCATTCGAGGACGTCCAAGATTCGCAACACAAGCTATCACAGAACGTGTGCTCGTATCTGGACGAAGTGATTTCCCAGCCATCTCCACGTCGGTCATTCAGTGGACAAAGACGTCAAAACCACGTGTACGACTTGAGAAGCCAGAAGTCGTCGGAAGGCTATGATACAGAGGACACCGACAAAAGTCTCACGGACATGAGTATATTTGAGGATCAAGCAGAGCTTACGGAGATGGAGTGATCCGCAAAGCGGTAGCAGAAAGGTACAGGTAGCAGCAGCATCACGCGTAAGACGACGGTTTCCGGTCAAGTGCTAGTAGCAGTTCAAAAGAAGAGCTCGCGAGTTTCGCTCTCCGTCATCTCGGCGGGGCACGTTGGGCACTTGAATCGCCTATAATAATTTAGCAATACAAACCACAACGTAAGACAATATTATTCATTAAAAACAATGCAATACGTTCGTACCGAGTCATGTTGTAGGATATTCTCTTCACGCAGGCCTTGCAAATAGCGTGGCCACATTTCAGCAGCACGGGCGGGTTGCCTGGCGTGCTTTCTTCTTTCGATACGGGGCAGCAGAACACGGTGTGGAAGCGCAGCTCGTTTGAAACCGGAACCTCCACCTGTATAACATCCAATAGCTCAGGGTTCGCTCACTGAGGTTAGGACGAAGAATGCAAGAAATATATAATGCTTACCGGGAGCTCTTCGAGGGTTTCCCAGTTTGTCAGTTTGGTTTCCATCACAGTGACGAGTTTCCGCATCGCGGGCAGCGCAGAAATCCCCGCTAAGAGACTGCAACAACAAGAATAACATCATCAGAAATACAAACGACGACAATCATCTCACACACAAATTCTTCCATGCAGTACAAAATAGCAGCAGCAGTCTCACCAAGTATCAAGATACGATTTGAACGGCACGCGGCGCAGTCGACAGCAAGATCGAATGATCGAGGTCCGGATGTCGTCCCAGCGCGTCTCCGTGAAGAGATCCTTGTACGGGGACTCGTTCAGTCGGTTCTTGAACACCAGGCAGCCCATCAGTCGGTGAATCTCTACAAAATTGTTGTTGATAAAGCAGCGTCAGAGCGTAATAAAATAAACAGAACTAAGCGCACAATAAGCAAATATCAAAAATGCCTCGCACCTTTCGAATGGGTATCATGAAAAACAGAAAACTGGTCCGTGGCAAAATTCAGCGCATCCACCGCTTCAGCGCAGTATTCGAGCAGATCGACGTATTGCAGACGCACGAGCTCAAACTCGATCTCGATATTCTGTTTGCGAAGCTCCTTCTGGTGCTTGCGAGCCCATCTGTAATTGTGACGAAGGCAAGAGTGTGTTAGTCCCCGTCTAATCATCTGCAGAGGTCGAGCCATAAAGACAACACGATGCCAGCAACGTACTCTAACGCAGGACCCATGTCCTTCATCTTCAGCGCTTTCAAAATATGGTGCAGTTCCACAAAACATTCGCGGTAGTTGGACGTGAGGTCCAGCTCAGCCTCCTGTAACAACAACAACAAAACTGTCAGCCGCTCGGTAATTATGAACGAAACTGTAAAAAGACATCAAGTGATGCACGCAAAACCACAGCCAAGCTCATGGCGTACAGTACCTTGCAGATGGAGTCAGCAGCTTCAATCTGTCCGTCCTGGTACAAGTACTCGGCGACGAGGCGACAGACGAGCTTGTGGTCAAAATGCTGGGAGCGGCACACTTTCGTGATGTCGTTACAAAAGTTCTGCGCAACACAGCAAAGGACACCTTTGTTATCAGCATCGTCCAGCTTGACATCTCTATGAACGCGGGCACCAGCAGTACACTCAACACGGTACCTTGTCGATCTGCTTGCCGTACTTGGAGAGCGCGACATGGATCGCCTTCAGCTCGTCCGCGACGTTCTTCTCGACGTTCAGCAGCCGGACGCGGTGAATGAACCCCTGCAGCACTTTGCCCATCTCGCTGTCTTCTTCCTCCACGACAGCACTGATTTGATCAGCTCGAAGATCATCTTTATCGTGCTGGTCGGCCTCTTGAGAGTTCTCGGCAATACTGGCGGGCTCCCCCTCATCCTCCTTTTCCTTCTCATGAGCTGCGCGCGCTAGTCCCAGCAATAGGGAGTCTTTTGTATCGTCACCTTGCTTCTCTTCTTCCTCCATGTCGCTCTTTTTACTAGCTCCAGTGCCAGTAGTGGCTTCGGTGGCTTCGCTATTGCTGGTGCCGGCACGCGCAGCCGCAGGCTCGGACGGTAGCCTCTCGGTTGCGCCCGCACCACGAGACGAGGCAATTGCGTCATGTGGGTGGCCCGATCGATTTTTCTTGCGCCGGTACTCGTCCTGCTTCTCGACGAGCTGCTGCTTGGTGATCGCGACCTCCTCGAGCAAAAAGTCCAGCTGCGCGTCGATCTGCGCGACGCACAGGCGCTGCTTCTTGAGCACCCGCTTGCTCTCTTCCTCAAACGCCTGCATTAATGGTATGCGCTGGCTTGTCCTTTGTGTCACTGGCGGTGCTGATCCTGCGATGTGCGTCCAGAGCGTTGAAGACAGTGGAGCTCTTCTTCGTCTTCGTGCCACTCACTTGGGTGCTTTCTTCTTTGTGAATTGTGGCTCTTCTCGGGTTCTTCTGACTGAGAAGATCTGTTGGTGGTGAAGTATGTGCAGCTGTCACAATTTTGCAGAAACATTCACCGCTGCTGCCACAATCCTGATAACCTGATTCCTTCCAACGAATAAGGAGACAAAAATGTCTCAATCTTTTTTGAAATAGGAAATGTATCGAGCAACTGGTTGATCATTTTGCCGATGTTAGATATTATCCGTGTGATATCCGGCCTTGGCCACTTCGCCATAGACATGGCTACATTTTTGCAAGTGGACTCGCGATCTGTGGACTCGAGGTGTTGTGACGTTGCATTTGTTTTTCGTAGCTTAATACAGAGAGAGCATCTGGATGACTTTCTCTCTCTAGTTGGTCTCGGCCCACTCCTTGTTGAGGGCACCAGCGATCACGAGGTGCTGGATCTCCGACGTGCCTTCGTAGATCTCCGTGATACGCGCGTCGCGGTAATGGCGCTCCGCCGGCATGTCCGACACGAAGCCCATGCCGCCGAGCACTTGGATCGCCTGGTGGGCAGCCATCGTCGCGGTCTCCGACGCCTTGAGCTTCGCCATGGCCGCCAGCTTGGTGTACGGGCGACCGGCGTCCTTCTCGGCCGCGGCCTTCCACGTGAGCAGGCGAGATGCCTCAATCTCCATCGCCATCTTTGCGAGCTTGCCCTGAATGATCGGGTTCTTCGCGATGGGCACGCCAAACGTCTTGCGCGACTGGGCGTACGCGATCGCGCAGTCGAACGAGGCCTGCGCGATACCGAGCGCCTGCGAGGCGATGCCGATGCGACCAGCGTCCAACGTAACCTGCAATAAATAAATAAATAAAGTTAGAATAAATAAAAATACATATACGCTGGACATGAGCACTAACTATTATACAACAAACAATCACTAAAACGTACCATGGCAATCTTGAAGCCGTCGCCTTCCTTACCGAGCAAATTCTCCTTTGGGATCTCGCAGTCCTCAAAGATCAAGTTGGCAGTCGACGACGCGCGGATGCCGAGCTTGTCCTCCTTCTTGCCGAGCGAGAACCCCGGCATGTTCGTTGGCACGATGAACGCGCTGATGCCCTTGTGCTTGAGCGACTTGTCCGTGGTCGCGAACACAATCGCCTGGTCGGCCTCGTGGGCGTTCGTGATCCATGCCTTCGTGCCGTTCAGCACGTAGCCGCTGCCGGTCGAGCGCGCCGTGGTGGACGCCGCGCCGGCGTCACTGCCGTTACCTGGCTCACTCAGACCAAAGCAGCCGAGCTTCTGGCCACTGGCGTACGGCGTCAAGTGTTGCTCCTGCATAATTAGATAAACGATAAAGTTAGGAATCTTCAGATGAGCGGCATAATTTCGGAGCCAACGTGTTCCAACAGGCCGTGTGCTTACCTTCTGCTCCTGGTTGCCGAACTTCTCGAGTGGCGCGCAGTAGAGCGACTGCACAAGATAATCATAAGAATATCAATGAGCTTAGAATAATCAAAGTTGCCCATAACACCCCATTTGAGCGGAGCTCATCATAAGCAAGCGACATAAATGGTGCCATCTACGTACGTTGTTGACCGACATGATCACGCCCGTGGATGCGCAGCCGCGACTGATCTCCTCCATCGCGATCGCATATGCCAGGTAGTCGAGGCCCGCGCCGCCAAACTCCTCGTCAATCGCGACGCCCAGGAGGCCCATCTCGCCAATCTCCTTCACCTGCTGCGCAGGGAACCTGTGCTCGCGGTCGAGCTCGCCGGCGATCGGCGCGAGGCTCTTCGCGGCGTACTGCTGGCACATGTCGCGCAGCATCTGGTGCTCTTCTGGAAGCGCCGACATGTATCCGAACGAGCGCGACTGCATGCTGTAGGAAGAAAAGATAGGCGTCGTTAGCATGGAGCTGCTCAGTTGAGCTGCTCGGTCTCTCAGCAGCAAGACGCGCTCGTTGCGCTTGCAAGAAACGTGAGCCCTATAGCTCAAGAGAGAGGAAGGCATAGCACGTACGCAGTGGACTTGACGACACCTGAGGCCTTGGCGGCGCGCTGCAGCACCTTTGGGAACATCTTGCTCTGTTGCTGTGTGTGATCGATTGCTTGCCCGTCTCGAAATGTGGCGAATGTGTGTTCAAGTTTTTTCGGCAATCACTCCATCCGCAATCTTGCGGATGGAGTGATTGCCGAAAAAGTTGTGGATCGATTTCCTGTAGTACGTGATGTTATTAAGCTCAAAGCGATCATTATTTTATGCGTCTATGTTATAATAGAGGTACAGGTGACGTGATTTGATTGAGAATTGCTTGGGCTGGTTGAAGTTTAGCCACAATATATGCTATATTAAAGGTGCTGGGCTGGGAGGTTTTGTTTCGCCATCGTTTTAGGCTGACAGGTAAAGCATCGAGATATAGAGGTTCACGTCGGCTTCTGTTTGCTTGCTTTCACGACGTGACAGATGAAAGTACTGTTCAAGACATATTCAAATACTCACAAATTACTATGTCCCGAAAGCCACTTCAACTTGAAAGAGAAACAAAATGAGCCGTTTTATCACTATAAAAACAAGTTTGTGATTACACAGACTTTAACATATCTCATCAATTCAGAGAGAATATCATTTTGATATTCTCTCTCGTTCGCGTTGCCATCAACAGAAATGATCAAGGAAGCCACCTGTTCGCGCAGCCATCCAAATAAATAAAAAAAATGGATGAGCACACACACATGTGTCGCTTCTTTCCATTAACTAAATTAAATCCTTCCTTATAAAATCGTGCAGCAAGAGTTCGAGTTGGGCGCGACAATGCACGGCCCGTTCTTCACCTCCCACTCGAGGTACTCGATGGCTTCTCGCTGGAACGTCTCGGGGCAGACAAAGTCCCAGTTGCTGTACGCCGTCTGGTCCTGCTCCGAGATTTTCACGCCCTTGACGATCGAAATATCAAAGGAACCGATGTCGGCCTGCGATGCCGCGTTGATCTCGTTATCTGGCACGAACGGCGGCGTGACCATCATGTTCTCCATCTTGACCCAGTCCACCGAGTCGAAGAACTTCATGCGCCGGACCTCGGCAGCTCCGTTCACTCCGAGGCGCTTGACGGGGTCGCGGATCAGCAACTCTGTGGATTTAAAAAATAAAAAATAAAGAAAATGTTAGTCATGACAAAGAAATTCTGAATAACGCCGAGCATAGCAATAGGAAACAATAATAACGTACGCTGGATGAGCTCGGCGGCCTCGGGAGAGAAATACTTGGGGTCGTACGACGGCGTGAGCTCGAGAGTCGCCTTGTCGTATGCCTGCTGCTTGTCTTCGTGCAGCGCCTTCGCCTTGGACGTGCGGAACGGGCATTTCCCGTACAACAGTTCGTAGACCAAACAGCCGTAGCTCCACCAGTCCACCGCGTGATTGTACACCATGCGCTGACCATTCTCGTCGCGCAGCAGCATCTCTGGCGCCCAGTACCCTCGCGTACCACACCGTCCAGCGAGTGTCGGCGTGACTTCGACAGCCAGCCCCAGGTCCGAGATGCTGCAGTTGCCTTTCTCGTCCAAGAGAATGTTCTCGGGCTTGAGGTCGCGATAGACAATGTTCTTCTCGTGGAGATGCTGGAGACCGAGCAGGATCTGCGCAGCCCAATACCGCACTTGGTTCTCGGTAAAGCGCGACCGGTTTAAGTGGAACGACAGGTCGCCTCCTGTTCGCAGATCGAGCACCAGAAAGAGCTCGTCGGGCGTCTGGAACGCGTACTTGAGACAGACGACGAACGGGCTCGAGATCATCGCGAGGATCTGGCGCTCCGCGAGACAGAGCTTTTCCGCGTGCTTTTTCTTGATCATCTTCTTGTTCATCACCTTCATCGCGTACAGCGACGCCGACGTGCGCTTGATGCAGCCATTCACCATGCCAAAGCCGCCGCGGCCGAGCACGCGCAGCACCGTGAAGTCCTCTTCGTTCACGCGCTTCGTCTGCAAGTACAGGAACGACATCAGACGTTTGTGGAACACGCTCGCGCGGAAGTCCTTGAGATGCATCTGCTCGAGACTGTAGAGCACACAGGCCTCGAGCTCATCGAAGAGCGACGCTGGACAGCTCTTCACGGGTTCGCTGAACGACATCTGCTGGGCTGGAGCTCGATCGCTGCTTCGCCCGTGTGTGCTCTGGCTGTTGCCGGGAGACCGGTGGCTCGAGAACTCCACGTCACCTTCGCCACCGACTGGAGTACCTGGGCCGCCACCAACAGAGGCTGTCTTCGATGGCACGCGGCACTTGATCACGAGTCCTATCCGGCCCACCACGTCGCCACCGACGCCGATGACGCTCGTCTCGGACGTGCACTCGCGGTAGATGGTGGCCACATCCGAAACCTTGAAGGTCGATTCGCCTTTCCGCCAAAAGATAATCCCGTTCGTGGTGATCGAGGCCACGTTCAGGTCCTTTAGCGACCCGAGCGTGAACCTGGAGCTGCCCTGGCGAGCCGACTCGAGCCCCTCCGTGTCCGAGGGCGAGCCCATCGACTGGCTCGACAATGTTGGCGCTGACGACGAAGCCACGGTCGACACGGGCGATCCTGTGACTCGGTGGGAGTCCGGGCTGCCGCTGTCCGCTGTCGACGTCAGGGGGCCTGTTGGCCCGCCCACCGAGCTGCCAAACTCAGGCGGCGCTGCACAGAATTGGTCCCAGATCTCCTTGGCCTTGGACACGCGCTGGTCCAACGCTACGAGCGCGCGGAACTTGGTCACTTCAGTCAGGAAGTCCAGCTTCCGCACGCCGTGCTGCTCAGCGTCGCAGAACCGGCGCAGGAAGTAAAACCCGAGCGGCTGGTCGAGGATGTTCTCGAGTCCAAGCCAGTCGCTGCCCAGCGCGCGCTCCTGTTTCTCGATGAACTGGGTTAATTCCGACTGACTTGGGATGTAGAACGCGGCGCTCGGACCGCGGTGCGCGTTCGTGACGGCGCCAATGTACTGCGCATCCTGGATCGCATCGTGGAGCTCGTCCATGATCGCGCCAGTCTCTTCGAAAAAGAAATTCGTTCACGCGCTGGGATGAATAACTTCTCGACCTGGAAGCTGCTGACCTGATCGGACTGGTTACGACTCGCCCAAGTGAAGCGGCACTCGTAGGCGCTTGATAACGGAGCGCGAGTGAGTGAGGCAGCGATACTAATGTGCAGCTCTCCCTTCGGCTCTACTGCTAATGCTGTTGTAGGTGCGCTTTCTATCGCAGCGCGGGAGTCCTGAAAATAGCGTCGTCAGTGTGATGGCTGGCTGGCTCGAGACTGGTGGCGGCGGCGCCGGCTTCCTGTCTTTTGTTGGGGGGGGGGGGGG
>JAASFY010000771.1:0-15859 GCA_023334035.1 Globisporangium okanoganense
GCTGGCAGCGTCACGTACTGGTGCGCGTCGACGAGCGCGATGCTGGAGACGGCGGCGACGAGCACGAGGGACTTGGTGACGGAAGGAGCCATGGCTGCTGCTGTTTGCTTGGGCCGGATCGTGACGATTGGAAACTGAGGAAGCTCATGGAGGTGCGAGAGGTGGTTCGAGTAGGGAGGGGTTATCAATAACCTCTTCAATATTTCCAGCTGGTTTTCTGGTAGACGACAGACAACATACCATCACCATCTGTTTCCCCGGAACTTAAACCGAAGGCTCCTGAAAAAATCTCTCCCATCACATAAGAGCATGCTTCAAAACCAGCTGGTTTCTCGCATTTGGTTACGCTGCCTCCATACGTGGGGGAGTACTCACTGTGCTTGTTGAAGTGTCCACATGACCTCGGATGACCGCCATCCAGTTTCGGTGCTGTACTGTATGCTCACTCGTTGAGCCAGTTGCGCACTTTCCCCCACAGCCGCTGCTTCTCCTGTTGCCGCTCGCGCTCCTCGCGTAGCTCCGCAACCGCCAGTCGCCACTGGAGCCACACACGTTGCAGTCTGTGGCCATTCAATTTCGCCACGGCCTGTCGCTCCTGGACTTGCTGCCGCATGCAAATCACAACGTAAGTGCGCTGCCAGGAGCTCCAGGCTCGGCGCAGCGCGTTCCACTGGCTCTGTCGCTGGACCGCGAGTTCTGTGCTGAGCATGTGCTGGTGCAGCAGCTTGAAGCCGCGCAGGCTCTGGCGCTTGAGCGATAGCGCGTGGTGCTGGGCCGCAATCGCCAACTTCTGGCGCTCCACCTTCTGCCTTTCAACGCGGCGCTCACGCACAAACTGGAGCCAGTGGTGCCAATTCGAATGGAGCACACGCAGCTCGTGCCACTGTGTCGCGTTGACTGCAATACGCTTGGAGAGTTCCCACTGGCGCTTCAGAGGTAAAAAGCCGTAGAAGAACACCAAACGTGTGTAGTCGTGTCTGCGCGCCCGTCGGCGCTGTGCCTCGAGCACTTCTATGCGAATCAGCTTATCCTGGGCCGCGAGCGCTTCTTGGCGCTTGCGTTCGCGAATCCGCTCGCGTTCGTGAAGCTTAGCTTGCAGCACTTGCGCCTCGCGCTCTGCGACCTGCATCGCCAGAGCTTCGCGCTTCTCGTGCTCGAGCTGCTTGTACTTCTGCTTGAGCAGGTCGCGGCGCTGCTTGCGCTCGACGACGCGCGCCTGCATCGACACATACAGTGGGTTCACTGGCGGCGGTGCAAGTGGTGAGGGCGCTTTGCAGCCATTCGATTTTGAGTGAGATGACTGGCTTGGAGATGCTGATGCTGGGTCTTTGTCTTCCCACGCAGCTTTCCGTGGTTGAGCCTTCGATCTACACTGTTGATGGAAGGCAGGAGTGATTGTAACAATGTCCTTCCTTGGTGGACACTTGGGTACCTGAGCGTCCTCTTCCACGTCAATCTCGATATCAATCTCCAGCTCATCACTTTCTGGGCTCAGCTGTCCTTCTGTGTGTCCACCTCTGTCATTGTCCTCGGCTGGCTGCCTCGATTGTTTTCGAATCAATCGCTCAACGAGCTTCTGCGCCTGGGCCTTCCGTTTCTGCTGGGCGAATTTCAACTCCTTCGCTTCTTTACGAGTCTGAACATTCGAATTCCATCGGAAGAACCACTTTGGGAGCTGCCTTTCGCGCCAGAAGATATCCGCCTGGGCTTCAATCTGCTGCTCGCGAGCGAGTCTCGCTCGCGTCTCTTTCGCAACGCGCTCAACCGCCAACTGCTGAGCGATTCGTCTCCAGTTTCGCCACACTTTTTGAGCCAATCGCCATTGGAAAACCTGACTTGCGCGAGCGTCCTGGAGCTTTCTGAAGGCGCTTTGGCGCTTCCAAGTGACGAAAACACGGGTTTGTAGCTCTCGCAAGTGCTCTTTCAGGCGCATTTGCTCTTCGACTTCGATCGCCTGCTGGTTCTCAGTCGCTAGTTTCGCAATCTTCTCCTGAAGCAGTCGCTCGGTTCGCATTGCCATCACTGCCGCTGGTGCTATTGGTGCTGTGGGGCGTGCGCGATTCCCACAAACCTCGTCATCTTGGTTGCCATTCCGGAGCCCTGCTGCTGCTCTCACGTACTTGGAAGGGATATTATCGGGCTCGTTATCATCATTCGCGGTTCGAATGGCTCGCATCTCGCGCAGACGCTGCTGTCGCTCCTCCATTTGCCTCAGCGGATCACTGTGAACTCTCGAGTTTGCAACCCGTGATTGAGAACGAGTTGCTGGGGCACGAACTTGATCTTCCGTTTCTCCAACATTGTTGTTGTTGTTGCTGTTTTTCTCGTCCCGGTTCTGCTTTGCCTCGCGCTTGGTGCCACTGGGCTTTGCCAGTTCCTCCAGCTCAAAGAGCTTGGCTCGCGTGTACTGAGGTTCGCTCGCCTTCCGGTCGAAAATTGGTTTCCGCTGGGTTTTCGCATTAGCAGAAGCCCTATTATCAGACGAAGTCCGGGCCTTACTGGACGCTTTCGCCACCTGAGACTTGTCATTTTTCTTCTGCTGCTGCTGCTGCTTCTGCTGACGGAGCGTCTCGGCCTGAAACTCGACTCGAAGGCGGTTCTGAATGATCTCCTGGGCGGCAGCTGACTCATCCTCTTGAGAGGATAAAATTCCCTGGTTCATGCGCAGTTCTGGTATAAAGGCGTTGCGTTTGCCCAGCAGCTGCTCAGCGCATTGTCGACTGAGCTCCTCCTCTGGCTCCACGTGCTTCTTCTCGCGGGCGTTGAGCGCATTCAGTAGCTGGTCTGCGATGGACGGAGACGCTGGCTGCTCATGCCGATGAGTCTTGTTAGACTGTTGAGTGGCTCTGCTAGACGAGACTCTGGTCTGACTGGGCTTCTGGTTCCCAAAGCGCGCCTGCCACGCCGACGGCGCGTGCTCCGGCGACCTATTGTTGTTCCGTGACGACGACGACGCCATTCGCTACAGTGGGCGCTCGTGTCTTGTGGAGAATGCACTCTCTGAAAGCTGCAGAAAGCGTTTGGGAAACCCACACTCCGAGACTTCTGTGAGATCCGAAAATGGCTTGAACGTTGGTGCTCGCTGTGTATTTTTATCAGAAAACACAGAGCTGCAACAGCCCCTCTCCATTGCTCAAGATGCCCATTCGATGAGCAGCTCATTGACTGGTTAGCTGAGAAGCTGAGACGAAGAGCTACGCACAAGGAGCTCATGTTCGCGAAGGAGAGCCTGGTGCAGTTCCTCGCCGGCGCTGGGTGCTTCAGTGTGGTACCGTAAATGGATACAAGTGTAGCCATCTGACATGAAAGCGTCTCGTCTCACGGAATCTCTGCCCTAAACGACTAATCCCGACACAGTCGAGAGCTGAATTTTAGGATTAGCCCGCACCCTTTTGCTTTGGAGGCAGACAAACACTGACAGAATGTTTGACTACTATTATTGTGCTGTGATATATAGCTTCAGATGCTGCTCCTCGTGAGCCTCGGCGCCGTGTTGACAAGCAACGAGCACTACCACCAGCTGCTGGGCACCACGATCAAGCACGTGGGCGGCGGACTCATCTTCACAGGCTTGCTGTACGCGCTCCCGGCTGGACTCGGCTACTACAGCGCACGCACGAAGAACAAGTTTCTGCTGCTCATTGTAAGTTCCTCTTCATTCTGGCTGGCTGGCTGGCTCGCTCGCAATCTCACTCGCCACTGTGTATCACAGCAATTCGTGCTGCTGTCGCTGCTTCTTTTCTTCCAGGCGCTCTTTGGCAGCGTCGCGCTGGGCAAAGCTGTGCCGGCCTTACCGTTCCACTCCCAGGTCGCGTGTCTCTCGGTCGGATCGTACGACTCCATGTCGATCCAGCAGCAGCAGACGTGCGACCAGTTCCTGCACAGCGACGCCTTCGCCGGCGCAACGCTCGTGTGGCAGTCCTACTACACGCGCAGCCTCAGCACCGGCTCGTACCGCGCCATGATGCTCAACTTCCAGAAGGAGTACTTCTGCTGCGGCAACGGGCCGCCACTTCACTGCTGGAACGACACGCGCGCGTTCCCAGGCTCGTATCCGCCCACGGAGATCTCGAAAAAGCTGGGTGAGCGGGTCAAGTGCGACGCCTTTGGCACCAAGGCGTACCTGCCCACAAAGGACTGCAGGGTCAGCGGTCGCTGCGACTACGATCTTCCATACGGCCCCTGCGGCGTCAACCCCGTGACGACAAGCACGCGAGGCTGCGGCGCGTTCGTAGCCGCGGACCTGAGCGTGCAGGTCCAGGCGATCAGCACCACAGTGTTGCTCGCGCTCATGTTTCCGGTGCGTTCTTCATTTCGCTGGCTGGAGTCTTGACTGCCGTCCTAATTATTTGCTGACTCTGTGTGTACTTGACCTTTCAGATCTCGTTCATCCTGGCGTCGCTCTGTCTTTGTTTTAAGCGCCGAGATGACGACGTGCTGCCGGGGATCGATTTTGCCAGCAAAGTCAAGATCTACGCAGACGGGTGATAGCAACACCCCAGGCAATTCAATATGGCCACGGCTCAGTCAATTGTTATCATCGCCAGCCGACTGGAGGCTGACGCTGGACGTGATGAGGACTGCTTGGCTATCGATGGGCTGCCGGATCCAAGTCTCCTGACCGAGCTCTCAGTCTTGTTCTCGTGCTCCCAGGCTCGAATTGTCGTCGTCGTCTTCAGCACTGGACTCGTGGGCCGTCGAGCCGTTTCATTCGCAGCCGCAGCACCAGCAGCTGTGACTTCGAACACACTGTTCTCTATCGACGACTGGACCTGCGCGTTGTAGATCCGTGCGGCTGCTTTCGAGGTCGACCGACTCGCCTGGAAGCGCTCGCCGTCAATCGCGTGGTAGATGAGGTAGCACGTTTTGCAGACTTGGACCATCTCGTACTGCTGTGGGAGCTTCTTCGAGTCCGAGAACTCGACTGTGGAGTGTAAATTTACAGAGAAGAGACACTGGTTAGACCCTGGTAATCAAGCACGACAAGTCCAGGCCCCTTGAGGAATGTCAGAACATACGCGGCTTGACCTTGAACGCGTCGGACTTTGGGTTCCAGAGCGTGCTCTGCAGCATGAAGATCCGCCGCTGGAGCAGTTTCGTGAACGCGTCCTGCGGGTGACGATGGCGTGACGTGACTGCTGACACCGCGAGCTTTGCCTCGGCGTGGGCGCCAAAGAGCTCCAGGTACCTGGACTCATCCTCGCTCAGGTACATTGACTTCATAACAAGAAAAAAACAGGTCATTAGAGAGTGGCTAGAAGTCATAGTTTCGAGTGCCTAGACTCCAGTTACTTTGGGATTCCCAAGGCAATTTGTTTTGGTACCTTTCGCGTGATCCGCTGGAACTCGTGGGTGGACGGTAGTGGAACTTTGAGCGCCACAGCGGACGCGAAAATCTTGCAGTGGCAGAAATCGCCTCCAGCGCATTTCTTGGCGCCCGGGTACGACGCCGACTATGTCCAAAAAAGCAAAGTACCTAAGTTAGTTTGTTTATCAGCCATATGAGGGCAAACGTACAGCAGACAGAGGACTTACGGCTGGTCGCTGGGTCTTCTTCACTTGCTTACATGCACCTGCTGACTGGGTTGACGTGTCGTCGTCACGCTTCTTGAGATCTGAGAAGAACACGATGTGGCTCACGCGCAGCAGCACGAGGCGATTCGTGCTCATGACCTGGAACTCGCCGTTGAGCAGCCGCACTTTGTCTTTAAACGCGATCTCGATTTCGTGAACGAGCTTCCGGAGTTCATTCTTGATAATCTCCTCCAGCTGATGATGCTGATGATTTGTATTCAGGCCTTTCGAGCCTCTCGAAGCCGACTGCGGTCGTGGACGCCTCGTCTCAATATTAGAAGACCCACCGATAGCACCTGAAGATCTTCGTCTTACAGCCTCATCTGCTGGCTCACTACCAGCACCAGTAGCACCAGCATTGGCTCTCAGTACCGGAGCTGCTGCCTTGGCGATGTCGTAAAAGTAATCGTTAATCTGCAACACGCGCACGCAGGAAGACGTCGCGAGCGCATTGAACTTGGCCACGAACGTGCCTGGGTAGAGCGGATGCTGCCGTGACGCCGGTGTGAACGGCTGGAGCACAAAACTCGACATCCAGAGTTGCGACGACGGCTGGCAGAGCGCAGTGTTAAACTCCAGGTCGCTCAGCGTCGAGTACCGAATACCCCCGTCGCGGTCTTCCTAAAAACAGTTATTAATTTAAAAAATATATATGTTACGATGAGACTGGTTTATTAGATACCCAGGCATTATTACTTGGAATATTATCTGACAAGTGAGATTTGAGTCACTTACATGCACCAGCACAGCGAGGTGACGAGAGAGAAGCACTGGGTCACTTTGGCGCACAAAGTGCCTCTTGATCGCGATCGCATTGAGCTTCTCGTCGTGCTTCTTGAGGATCTCCTAAAATAATATTTCAACCACATGATAATACCGGTAAGTCAGCCACAGTACCGTAATGAGAGCCCCTATGGTTTATTAATCTGTAAATCGTACACCCGTCGCTGCCGAAGTGAAGAACCAGGCACACGGTGTGCCGCCCTCGATCACGATCGCGTCCGCGATGTCCACTTTGGCTTTCCGCTCCCAGAGCTTCGCGTAGACCCTAGCGACCGCATATCGACATGGCAGCATTCACATGTGAGAGAGAGGTGGGCCCATACAAAAAAGCACCTGGGGCTATTGCAAAAACTAATAATTCGCACTCGAGCCAGCGCTGCTTCTGGATCTTGGAGCTCTGCGCGATCTGCTCCACGAGGTCCACGCCTCGCAGCGCCGAGCCACAGCCAGCAGCATGAGCAGCAACGATTGGACGCTGGCTCTGTACCTTGGACGGCGAGTGGGCAGCTAAGCGGCTCGACGCCACGCGGTTCTTCTTGGGCATCGCTTTTGCGGCTTTCGATGATAGAGGTCGGCTTCAACAACAGCATCACTGCCGCGAAACGGCGTTTCAAGTGCGACCAACCTCTTTTAGCCAATAGAAATGGCAAAGCAAACATTTCCAAAATATACCTCGTTCTATTGGTCAAAATGTTGTTTTGATTTTTTTATTGTGTGCTGACACCTGGGATCCTACAACTCGAGTGCTGCAGCCCATTCATTCAGGAAACGATGAAAACATCACCGTGGAGGAAGGCGACAAAGGCGTTGGTGAGTTGGGCATGTTGGTCTGGTAGATATACGTTTGAATGACAACAGTTTGTTGTTTTCACAGATTTCTACAAAGCCAACTTCAAGAGAAAGTGGGTCAAGTACAAACCGTCCCGATCCCCGATTACCAACCCGGATGTCGAGCCAGAATCCATAACAGGTTGGTTGTCCAGTGTCCCGACCAACTACCACAACCACATGCAGCGCCTCAACAGCGAGTCGTGGCCTTTTTGGTTCAAGCGTCTCATTAGCGCCAACAACATTGTTTCGTATTTGTGTGTGTCTGCCACTTACCAATACAAAAATGCTTATTTTCTTGTTCCGAGTCACTTTTGGCCGCCATCCATTCGCACATGCATTCGGTCAGGCACGTCACCCCACGTTTCATATCCTTGGCAGTAGAGCTGGTTTGGCTGCATCTACGTGTTGTAGTGGGGATAAGGCCCTGTAGGATATAAGCTTCAGACTATAATCATCCGTTAAAATTTTAACGGACGAATATACCCTATATCGTGATTGCACGCATCCTGATTATTCAGAAGAGAATCAACCACGGTGCTGCGCCTGACGAATGAGACATGCCAAACGAGATTGGCCGCAGCCGTGGTATTGGTAGACCGCGGCTGGACCAGAAGCGCAGCGTGGAAGCAGGTTGGCGGTGACCGCTCCACGCTATATAAGCACATCAAGGCCCACTACGATCATCTGGCAAACTAAACAGCCCGCGCCTGCATGACTGCTGAGCGTGAGCAAGAACAGCAGCCAGCCGCCTCCCAGTACCACGCCGAGCTGCATGGTGCGGATGATGACGTCTACTCGTTCGAATTTGAGCCGAACGACCAGCACGAGCCAGACGACGACTTCCTATCGACTGACAACTCGCCCGACTTGCCTCTGCCGCGCGTTATCTCGCGCCAGCACATCGCTCACGTGGCCCAGTCGCTTGACCATGGCGACGGGCAGCAGCTGATTGAGGAGCAGCTACAGGGGCCAGTGGAGCAGAATGTGCTGGATATGGCGTGGGGTTGATCAACTTCCACAGCCAGAGGCGCTTCCAAGTACACCAGCCCCTTCTATTCCTGATTCAAAAAAACCCTACGGCGTCACAGGCCCGATGTACAGCGGGATGCTCGTGTACCCACCCCCGCCTCGTTGCCAAGACTTCGTGAACAATTGATGCGCAAACAGTGTGTGTGTCCTTACACACCAGCAGTGCCACTCGCTTGACAGCCTGTGCAAGTTTATCCGCAGCGCGGCAGTCGCTCGACATATGCGTGTACATTTTACTCACCCTGCGGTACGTGCGGTCAAACCTGTATTTTTGACATATGGACAACTGACCAAATTGTCTAATATTATTTGTAGATCGCCAAAGCAGTCATAGACACTGCCGCGCAGCTGCGGATCCAGAGCCCATCAAGACGAGTGCGACTGCTCACGGACAAGTCCTGGGCGGTCAAGAGCTATAGCCAAGTGCGCGCTCTCCGTGCCGCTGGAATCGAGGTGCAATTCACCAGCGAAACCATGCACAACAAGTTCTGTTTGGTGGATGGTCTCGTCAACGTTACAGGTGCGCATATGTGTTGATATGGGATATCTGTGATGTGTGGCTGCTTTGATGTTCATATTGCTTGCTACGTGTATAAGGTCCTTGAACTACATTGTATGAGGGATCACCAAGAACCATGGGTGCGTACACATCCACCATGGGAAACAAGAGCCAGTAGTCAATGGCGCGGCTCTTTTCCAGTATCTGATGGAGCGAGCGACAGAGCCGTCGGAGGCAGAGTGCGTATTGTGCATGTACACACCCATTTTACTTTTTGTACCATCTTTATTTGAATGTTAACCTCGATTACGTGTGTATGGGTGTTAGGTTTTCGCTGGTTGAGTGTGTCAGGCCCAAGACAGAGCGCTCGACCGCAAAAGCAAAGAAGGCGGCTACAAAGACGCAGCGACAGTGAGGACCAGAGCAGCACAGACGGTCGCTTTAGCAGCGAAGCGAGCGTTGCGATACCGATAATGTAAACACAACGCATTGGGGAACCTGCACCTTCAAGACCGGTATCGGTGTTATACCGCTTCGAGCAGGTTATACGAGATTGCCTCTTTTCAACAATCGTGGCCTCGTCGAGGCAGCCCGGAACTATCACGACGTTGATCGCAGGATCTCCGTCTTGGTGGCCCAACGTTGAAAAGCAGCTACTTCCGAGGTAAAAGCTCCTTATGTCAACGCCTATTGCAGGGACCGTGGTCGATACATAAAGAAATACGCGGCGTGAAAGATTCATGGCCCCGTCGTTGATGTGTGCCAACAGTGATGAACGCATTTTTTTAAATTTTCCAATCAAAGCTATCCATGTTATTAGTGTCAGCACGAATGCGGTTGTCAATCCAGCAGCCACGTTGAAGCAATTCAATCAGTAAACATAACCTACACGAGCAGAACGAGTAGCACGAGCGCCACGAGCAGCCACGACTAGATGAGCAGCATGGGCGCCAGGAGCAACATGAGCTCCACGAGCGCTTTCTCTTCATTCGCCTATCCGCGCTTTCCTTGTTTTCCTAGTTTTTGTGTGTGGACCACCCCATTTTTCAAGTTTTCGCGCTCTCCTTCATTTCTCTCCCCCCCCAAAAAAATATATATATAATAATACAGTATCACCTCATATACAGAAAATATAAGCACAAGCGAAAAAATAATATATCGACAGCAAGTTCAAGATGGCGGCCCTAGCACCCGCGCCCGGGAACGACACCAGCGCCAGCAACAGCAGCAGCGACACCGAGGGCGTGTGCGTGCTCAAGAAGTACTCTTCGTGCTCGGCGCCCGTGAATGAGCGCCTGCTGAGCTGCGAGCGTGCCGGCTGCGCCAAGTTCGTCCACCGGAGCTGCTCGCTGCGCGTGACGGAGCCGTTCCGGCCCGCCGACGAGCCCGTGCGCGTGGTGTGCGGCAAGCGCTGTTACAATGCGCTGCAGAAGAACCCGCTAGACACTGTCAGGCCCGTGTCGGGGGACGTGAGGTCTTCCAAGGCGAAGAAGAACGGCGGCCCGGGACGCGCAAAGTCAAACGAGCGCAAGAAGCGCATGCCCTGGAGCTGCGACGGGCCGACGCCCGAGATCAACTCGCTCGCTGTGCTGCTCGAGTGGCTGCGCGTGCCAAAGAATTACGCGTGCTGGGCGAACGGCGGCGACGAGAGCCAGTTCCAGACAAAGGCAGCGCTCGCGGGCCACATCCTCGGCCTCATCAAGGCCAAGGGCGTCGACACGGACCGCAACCCGAACGACGTGTTTGCCAAGATCTACCAGCTCGAGAAGAGCTTCGCCGAGGCCTCCGGCTGGCTACGTGCAAACGAGAAGACCACGGAGCCGTCGCGCCTCGTCGCAGGCGCCAAGAAGCGCTGCACGCACTACTACGATCTCGCGGACTCCATGGGCGCCCAGTACTCCAAAAACAAAGACAATAGTGGCCACGCAGCGTCAACAATCACCAATCGCAAGCGAAGCGCTCGTGCCAGTGACGACACCAGCGATACTGTCGACGTCTCGAAGAAGCAGATGGTTGGATCGGCAGCAGCACGTGAGCTGCGACCACGGGGGAACGCCGAGTCGCAGAATAAAGAGGCTTCGAGCATTATTCAGGGTAAGGCTGCGGCGCGCGTTCCAGCGGCCAACAAGACGCCTGAGAAGGCGCCGACGTCCATCACGCCTGTGCTGATGAACCACTCGTTCCTGAAGGCGTCCAACAGCACGCTCGCCCCCAAGAAATCGAACGCGGACTCGGTTCACGCCGCGCACCTGGCGGCACTGAACACTTCGTTCTTGCAGGCGAACAGCCTCGTTGCCACCAACACGGCGACACCACCGCCACCGAAGATTCCGACGCCAGCGAAGACACCCACAGCGATCGTACCGGTCTCGTCCACTCCAGCGGACGTTGCCGTGGCTGCGTTCAACGGCTCGCTCCGACAACCGATGGGCTCCGGCTCGATGCTGCGACCAAAGCCCGCGATCCTGGGTACCACGGCGGCTAGGCTCGCGGAAATGATCGCTTTTAAGGCTAAGCAGCCCGCCAGGTCGACAAAATCGACGACACCGACCAACTCGACCACTAGCAGTAGTACCAGTAACAGCACGAGTATCGTGAGCGCTCCAGGGACAAGTACGACGCCGCCGCCCATGGGCTTCAGCACATCCATGCTGCAGGTAAACAACTCGATGCTGCAGGCCACGGCCGAGAAGCTCCAGGCCGAGGCCAAGATCGCCACGATCACGGCCAATACGGCGCTGCTGCGCGCGCGCAAGACGCTCCGCGAGGAGGGCGTCCCGCAGGCCGAGATCGACGCCGTGCTGCCGCTGGCGCGCCCGTAGCTACAGTACCAGCAGCTCGGAGCAATAGGCTCTGGTATTCTTCATTACACTGTATCCAGAGGTCATTGTGTTGATGTTGTCAGTAAAATGGGTACAGTTCGTTCAATCAAGTGGGGGAGATGAGCTCAAGAGGTCCATTGAGCTCACTCGCCGTCGACGGGCTCGATCATACGAGTGTCTCTACGAAGTGGAGAGCTGTGATGATGTCGGCGGTGGTCGCTCTCCTCGCGGGCTCTGCTCGTGCTGTCGAGAGCTCCATGGGGACGCTTGTGAGCTGCCCACTGGATAGCATCATCGGTGGCTGTCTGTGGATGGGAAACAACGGCCGCACCGTCCAAGCTCCAGAGCTGCGCGGGCTTCTGATCGCAGAAGCAGGCGACCAGCAGCAGATCGACGCGGCCAGTGCGCAGCGCAACCTTGCGCAGCACATGACGCACATTGAGCGCATCCATCGCTACGCGCAGCACGTAGGACACGAGTTCTCGTTCAAGATGAGGGTCTACGCGCGCCATTTGCTGAGCTCTGCTGCCCAGACCAAAACTGTCCCCGAGGCGTTCGTGCGCCGCGAGATGATGCACGGCAGGACGCGGACACCGGTGCGGCAGCTCAGGACCCTAGCTGACAGTAGCTCTTCGTCTACTACCAATAGTAGCTTCTCGAATACGAGCACCAGCAGCTCATTCTCGCTGCTCAACTGGTGCACGTCGGCCGCACAGACGCACCGTGTGCTTGAGCGTCAAGAGCCAGAAGAACTGCGGCAGCTGCTGGGCGTTTGCGGCCAGCGACGCGATCGAGACGGCCGTGACCATCGCTGCGAACCAGAGCGCCGCAGCAGTTCCTCTCGTGCAGCCGGCGCGAGACGGAGCAGACGTTCACGTACTGCTGGGCCGGTGGCAATAGCAGTACAAGCAGCACATCGTATGCACCTTGGCTAGGCGAGAGTATGAAGTGGAAGTCCGCGAACAACGGCTGCTCCGGTGGCATGACCCACGGTGCGTTCATGGACGCGGCCCAACTTCACTACGGTCTCGTCGCGGAGCTCGAGATACCCTACATCGACAGCAAGTCAGCAAATGCCACGTCGTCATCGTCACTGAGCTCCTCGTCAACATGTGGTGGTGGTCGTGCGTCGCCCACCAACCAGTCAGTCGCGAGCATCTCGGACTGGAAGCAGGCCGTGGGCCGGGACTGCTCTGTGAGTCGCGACCCGAATGTACTGCTCCGCAAGGCGCTGCAGAGCCAACCCATCGCTGTGGCCATGAACTCCGAGTACCTGTTCGCGGGCTACAAGGGCGAGTTCTACAGCTGTCCGTACAATGGTGACCTGGCCTCCAAGAACGACGTGAACCACAGGCTCGTGCTCGTGGGCTACGGCTCGGACGCGAGCCTAGGCGACTACTGGATCTTGAAGAACTCGTACAGCAATTCGTGGGGCGAGAACGGGTTCATGAAGCTCCTGGCGGACCACAAGGCCAACTGCGGCCTCAACATATTTTCAGTGGTGCCCGTTGGCGCAAAGGCTGGTGTCGCACAGACGATAGTGGATGGCGGCGGCGAGAAGCTCTTTGTCGGCCAAGTCCCACCCAGCGTGTGGCTCGTAATTGTTGTTTCAACCGCAATGATTTTTTTCACGGTTTTGCTCACGATTGTGGGAGTTTTCTGGGTCTCCAGGCAACGTGCCGCCCTCCGCGAGCAGACCAGTGGCGCCGCGTACGTGGCGTACCAGTCAGTAGCTAGTTGATTTACGGCTAGTCCGGATAGCCACAAACAATAGCATGTGAGCTTGTTGATGTGCTGGCGTCTCTATTGTAAGACAGTCATTGACTTTTTGCATCTTAGTTGTTCTCGAGACGAGGTCGTGAGGAGGAGTCCGAGCAAGTGTGGCAGAGAAGTAGAGAGCGGTGGCATCGCGTTTAATCGGTGCGGTCTTTGGTGGGCTGATCCGATCGTGGACGCAGTCGTCGCAGTGATCTTGATGAAGCAAACCTCTGCTCGACTGAATTCTTGTAAAAATGCACTGATTTCGGTTACCTCTTGGGTCAAGAGAATTGTCACAATGGTCGCTGAGCCTGCCTTCGCAGGAGGCCAGCCATATCTTCGTCCAGTGATGAATGCCTTCTGCTGGTGTCTGTTGCGTGTGGTACGAGTACATGCATCCTGTCCCACTCGGTTCTCGCTTATCAAGGTAGTAGTACGTGTACTCCAATCAAGTCTATCTGCACATACAGCCACCTTCGCACACGTTTACTCTCGTAGCGCTGTCTATCGAAGTCTGAGAGACAACGCACCTTCTTCACCGCCATCTTCGCGCAGCTCTATAAAATTTCACTCTGTCGCCTTCAGAATCCCGTTTCTCACATAGTCTCCAGCACCGCCGCGACGTTTACGTTCTCCCCAAAATTACGACGCAGCGCCTCGACATCCACTTGATCTGGGTAGTGCTCGCGCAGCCAGCGCAGGATTTCAAAGTGCTTGCCGTTGATCGCGTGGCGCACGGCGTCCGGCGAACAGCCCTCACTGCGGTGCTCGTGCAGGAAGAGCAGCATGTCAAAGTCGCTCTTGTACACGGCGTTGTCCATGGCCTTGAACGTGCAGCCCTCGCTGCGGTGTTCATGGAGCCACTGGAGTACCTGGACGGACCCGGCCGTGTCCATGGCCTGGGTCGTACAGCCTTCATGACGGTGTTCGTGGAGCCACTGGACGACGTGCAGCTGGCCCTGCGCGGCCGCCCAGTTCATCGCGTTCGTGCTGCAGCCTTCGCTGCGGTTCTCATGGAGCCACTGGATCACGTGCAAGTTCCCACGCGTGCTGGCAAAGTCCATGGCGTCCGACGTGCAACCTTCACTGCGGTGTTCGTGGAGCCACTGGACGATCTCCAGGTGGCCGTTCCAGGCCGCAAAGTTCATGGCCTGCGGTGAGCAACCTTCTTCACGGTGTTTGTGCAGCCACTGGACGATGTCCACGTGGCCGTACCTCGCAGCGCCGTCCATGGCGTCACGTGAACAGCCTTCACTTCGATTCGCATGCAGCCACTGGACGATTTCCAAGTACCCGCCGTCCGCCGCCAGGTCCATGAGCGTGTAAGTACAGCCTTCCGTGCCCTGGTCGTGGAGCCACTGCATGACGTGGAAGTGTCCGTTTGCCGCCGCGCGCTTCATGGCACGACTGAAGCACGTCTCGCCCTTGTGCTCGAAGAGCCATTGGAGGATGTGCAGGTGGCCCTCGCCGCCTGCGAACTCCATGGCGTCCGTGAGGTCGTACTTGATATTCTGGTCGAAAATCCACTGGACCATCTCTAAATTCCCACTCGCGCCACAGAGGTCGATGCTCTCGAGGTCGTCGATGAACCCGCTCTGATCGTACAGCAGCTTGGTGATCGCCAAGTAGCCGCCCACGATCGCGTGGCGGAGCGCCTGGTCTGGTAGATAGTCTTCAAAGTGGTGCTTGAGAAGCCACTGGACAACCTCCAAGTGGCCGTTGCGCGCGGCCTCGTTCATCGCCTTGTCCGTCACGCACTCGTCACTGTAGCTTGGCTGGCTGTCGAGCCACTGAAGCAGCGCCAGATGGCCGTACTTGGCCGCCGAGTCCATGAATTTTGGACTCCAGACCACTTGGTCTCCATACGAACTTGCGACCCACTGGAGGAAGCGCAGGTTGTTGCATGTTACAGCCTTCTTCATGGCCTTCCACAGAAAGATCGTGTGCGGCGAGCGCGCATTGGCGCAGAGCCACTGCGCCATCTCCATGTTGTCGTTCTGCACCGCGAGCGAGAGCCCAACGCTGAAGAGATGCGCTCGGTAGTGCGGGTCCACTGGTGAGGACGCATCATCTAGCGAGCGCGTGACGAGACGGCGCAGCAGGTGCAGGTGGTTGCGCTCGCAGGCGCGCGGAATGCTCCAGCGCAGCGAACTGCCGTGGTCCAGCAGGTCGCTCACGAGTGCGCCGACATGTGGCAGCTCGAGACACGCGACCTCGCGACACACGACCGCTGCGGACGTGAGCGGAGGCAGACGCGATGGTGTCATCTCGTATCGAATGGATTTCACAAAAAGATTTCACGAAAACGACAAACTGGATAAACAAATACCGTATTTCCTATGTAGAGGTCTACACCCATGTGTCTAGCGGCTAGGTTAACTCTACAAAATTATGTTCCGATCGAGTATAATGGTTTACAGGTATTTGCTGAAATTTACATGCAGCAACAATGGTGTGGACCACGTCAAGCCGCGTGCTATCAGTTTGTGATACAAATTGGTGGATACAAAGGCATGCTATTTTGAAAGTCGTTCCAAACACTGTCCGTATCATACAAAATCAC
>JAASFY010000772.1:0-15858 GCA_023334035.1 Globisporangium okanoganense
CCCCCCCCCCCCCCACCTCCACCCTCAAGTCCCCACGTCAAGTATGCTGTCCAGCCAAAAATTCCTCCGTCTGTGTATCGTCGCCGTTGCGCTCTTCTCGTCCTCCGCTGTCCACGCTGAACGTCAATCCGCCCAGGTGTCGTTTGGTGCGGGTGCTCCGTGCACCAAGGTGCCAATCACCCCAGTTCCAACCGTGAGCTCCGTCTCACCCGACGCGAATGCAGCATACGAATCTCCAACTCAAGCGCTAACTGTGACACCGACTGTGACGCCTACAGTGGCACCCACCAGTACGCCGACCGCCGCTACATCCACGACTGAGCCTACTTCAAAGTCAAGCTCACCCCCAACTCCGGTGCAGAATGACGGATACTTGAATGCGCCCAAGAAACCTATCACGGAAACTCATGCGCCAGGCACCGACAGCAAGGTCGGCGCGAACGTCGGAGCTGGTGCTGCCATCGGAGTCGGCGCGGGACTGAACGTCGGAGCTGGCATCGACGCCAAGGTCGGCGGCAAGGTCGGCGGCAAGGTCGGCGCGAACGTCGGAGCTGGTGCTGCCTACGGGTCGTACTCGAAGTACATCCGTTGAGTCTAGACCGTCATGTGATAAATGTGTTGGTATGTATAGCTACAGTGTAGTGTTTTGAACTTATGAAATACGCACTTGAACTGTAAATATTGTAATCGTCGCTAGTGCATCAACATGGTGTACATACTGTTAGAAGTCCAAGAAGATAGAAAAGAAAGCGAGTCTTAAGCTTGGTCTCAAATGCGAACGCTGTCTTCTGCACCAGTGGAGGCTTCATCAGCGGTGGCACTGGTCTCAAGGTTGGTGGTGGCGCTGATTTGAATATCGGTTTCTCCTTAAACGCAGGACTGCAGGCCGAAGCTGGAGTTGATGTCAGTGCTGGAGTCGGAGTCCGGTGCTGGTCGTCGGTGACGTCACTGGTCAACACACCGGAGCTGACGGTATGTCTGCTAGCGCAAATTTGAAAGCTGGATCAATCGCGTAAAGCCATCAAGCAGTGAGTGGGTGATGTGAATGCTGGAGCTGGGGGCTTGTACCGGAGCTGAGCTCTGGAGCCAAGTTAGTGGGGCTTGTAATGGGAACGAAGACTGTACCACATTTGAAGTGCTCTTATTATAAGCTCCCTGTAATATTCGCTAAAAACACAAAGCAAACGCAAGCATGGAGCAGATCATGCAGATGCAGGACGACATCCACAAGCTCAAGAAGATGATGGACTCGGTCTTCGAGAAGATGTACGTACGCCACCTGCGCATAAGCAACTCGACTCACAATGCGTACTGGTCACTAACACACGCAATCGCTTCTTAAACAGAGAGAGCCACTCGCCCGAGAGCGCGTACGACGCCGCGGACGCCTACGGTGCGTAAACCACCACCTGAGAGCTTGCGTATTATAAACTTGCGTGTGTGTATCAGCAACTGATGAGTGGACTGATGTGTGTGTATTTTGTGTATCTTGTGCAGCTGACAAGGACCGCATTGTCGAAATGCTCAATCGCCTGAGCTCACGGGTACGACTAGCGCGCATTGCAATGGGCTTGAGCTTAATTTCTCGTTGCGGTTACTAACATGTATGCTGTTGTTGTTGTCGTTGTTGTGCATGCAGATGGCAGACACGGATATGTCGAACCTCACGGCGACGCCGACGAAGGACGCGACGCCCGAAGACATTGCGGTACGTGTTAAAACTCATTCACAAGTGCTGATAACGCTTGTGGAGCTATTGAATACTGTACTGATGGTAGGTGGCCTGTTACTCTGTTGTGTTATGTGTGTACCGTGCATGATAGGAGCTCAAGCAAACGATCAACAACACGGAGGCCGAGCGCCAGAGCATCTACCGCCGTGCTGGCGCATCGCTCAAGGGCGTTCTCTAATCTAACCGTGTATCACACGGATATTCCTGCAAACAAACAAGCAAACACACAAGCACGCAGGCGAGCAACAAGTCGAGCGAGGCATGGTGTGGTAGCTATATATTATTACGAGCATGGAGAGAATGGAAAAAGATGGGAATTCATGCCCAAAAAATATTTCTTTCACATCAGCAAGCGAAGAAATGCCTGCGCGCTCTCTCATTCTCTCTATGGCTCTCCCTCGTGGCACGTGTGCTTCCCGATCTCTCTAATAAATCGCCAGGTCTAGCGCCGGACGAACTCAAAGTGGTGCGAGTTGGCCCAGATGTCGTTCGTGAGCTCCTCGACTTCTTCAGCCGCGATCTGAGGCGCTACAACCGCATTGCTGCTACTGACAGTGGCAGAGGTCGACTCGATGCGCGCCTTCTTGGGCGAGCTCTGGGCGACAGTCGAGGCCGACAGGAACGCGGAACTCGCTGCGTGCGAGGGCGTTTTGCGCTTGCTGGCCTCCTCGTCCTTCTGGCTCAGCAGCATCGCCTCGCGCTCCTGCTCGTCGAAGTGCTCGTCGCGGAGCTCGCACGCGATCTCCTCCCAGAGCCCCGAGGTCCTTAAATACGTCTCGAGCTCGGCAAGACTCTGGAAGTAGTCCTCGTTCAGCACCGCGTCTTTCAGCTGCACGCCCGGCTTGAAGTAGTCGTACTCGAAGCGCCCCGGGCGGTAGCACCAGCCGCGCATCACAAGCTTCTTGACGATCTTGCCCATCGAGATCTTGAACTCGCTCAGAAAATTGTCCGAGAACGACAGCGTCGCCGCAAGCGCGTCCTTGCGCTCCTTGTCCTTGGCAGCCTTGATCGCCACCATGCGCTCGCGCGCCGTCTTCTCGCGCGCTTCACGAGCCTTCTCGCGGGTCTCCTGGGCCTTTCGCTTGGCCTCCTGGGCTTTCTGCTTGGTCTCCTGGGCGCTCGCCTTTGCTGCTGCCTGCGCGAGCGCAGCAGCGTCGTTGGGCTTGGCCGTGACTTTCTCCTCCACCTGGCGCTGCTTCTTGAGCGTCTCGAGCAGCTTCTTGCGCTCTTGTTGCTTCTGCAGTTGCTTGCGCGCCTCGACGCGCAGTTGCTCGACCATCTCGTCGTGATCGACACGTAACTCCCTCTCGATCTTAAGCCACAGGCCGATTTTCTTGATGCCCTCTTCAAATTCGCCCGTGGACTGGAAGTAGTTCTCGTTGCGGATCGCAGTCTCGGCCGTGTGCTCGGGGGAGAAGTAGTCGTACCCAAACTTGCCCGGGCGGTGATACCAGCCGCGGGCCTGCAGCTTCTTGTACACGAGCCCAAACGTGCACTTGAACTCGGGCTCGTGGAACACCAGCTGCAGCGGCTTCTCCTTAGCACGCACACTAGGCGCCACGCCGTTCTTCAGTCCCTTGCGCTTCGCGGCCGACGACGAACCGGCCTTGCCAGAGACCTTCTTGCTTGCGCTCTTCACTGGCGTCTTTGTCGCTGACTTTGGTGGCGTCTTTGTCGCTGACTTTGGTGGCGTCGATCTCGCGCTTCGACTCTTAGATGTAGCAGTAGCGGACGGGATGGACGACGGCGAAGCCTTGGCAGCCAAGGCAACCGCCGCCGCCGCAGACCCAGGTCGCTTCTTCTCTCTACGCTTGAGCGCGGGTGACGGGATTCGCGCTGGAACAAACGATTTCGAGACCGGCGTTGGGTGGAGTTTTTGCACAGAATCTTCAGCTGAATGCTTCTCTATATTGGCGGCGACGACGACAGTGACAGCGACTTGCTTTGGGGCAAAGTCGACCACTTGGTGGCCGTCGATCGAGTCGCCGAGCTCCACCTGCACGCACTCGAGCTCGAGGCACTTGAGCACCGCGCGCTTCTTGGTCTGGAAGATCGTCTCGTTCGGCTGGAACTCCTCGAAGCGCGTCTTGGGCTTGACAAACCACGTCTCGGGGCCACACGCCATCGTGTACCAGCCAAACTTCTTCTCCGCGACGCCCCACAAAATCTCCCAGAGCTTCGTGCTGTCGTCGTTCTCACTGTCAACGCCGTCCTTCACGTCCGCCGACGTTGCGATGAACTTCCAACAGGCCTTGTCCTTCGAGTCAAACACGTTGATGTTGGGGCGGAAGTTGAAGAACTGCGTCCCGGGCATCGCGCAGAAGAGCGTGTCTCGCCCCTGCGCGACCTGCCAGCCTTGGCGCTCGAGGATGTCCCATACGGAGCCCAGCACCTTGCTGAACTTGCCCAGCGGCGTGGCGTCGCTCTCGTCGTCGCTCGCTTGCTGTGGCTCAGTGGCAATGGGCGCCACAGCCGCAGGCTTGACTGACGACGGTTTCGTTGAACTCGCGACGATGGGCGCACGCAACGACGGCGCGGCCTTCGAGCTGGTGGGCTGTGTGGCTACAGGCTCGTCCTCCTCTTCCTTTTCTTCGCCTTCTTCTTCGACGTTCTCGACAGTGACGTCTTGTGTGTCTTCCTCTTCCTCTTCTTCGTCTTCGTCGTCGTCGTCGTCGTCGTCGTCGTCTTCGTCGTCGTCGTCGTCTTCGATGGCGTCGTCGTCCACGATCTGCGTGCACGCATAGTCGTCGTCCATGTCCACATCGCCGTCGTCGTCTTCAATCTCATCGACGAAGTCGTCGTCATCGCCGGGCAGCACCTGCGTCTGCGCCTCAAAGTCGTCGTGCACCTCTTCCTCTGCCTCGTCGGAGCTCGACTCGGTCTCCTCGTCCAGCAAGACCGTCTCGGTCGTCGACTTCTCCTCGTGCTGCACGACGATGCAGTCAACGAGCCCGCCGACGGCCGCGCTGGCCTCCAGGAGCTCGTCACTCGTGACCGTGAGGTCCTCCAGCGTGTCGCCACTCAGTCGCATCTCAAAGTCCATGGCGCTCCTTGTCTTCTGCACGCACACACTTGAATGAAGAGAGAGAGCTACGTATCCACCAACTCGTATGCGATTAATATTGGACGTCTTCACATTCTGACCGCCAAAAACAAAAACAAAGCATTATTTTGTTCGTTTTGTGCGACAAAAAAAACGTTTTTTTTGCGTCACTTTCAACCATTTTTGGCGCGCTTGCACTTGATTCGCTGAAATGGCCAAACAAATCCAAACATTACCCATATCAAGCTGTCCTATTTTGGAAAAAAAGCTGTCGAAAATAACAAAATGACCTTGTTTTGGGCGCACGGAGTGATGGTCGCTTCAAATTTGAAATCTTTTTGCGCGCGCATTTGCCGCGCGCGATCTGCCCATTCCGCATTTCCCTTTGCGTCCACAGACGACGACAGCAGCAGCGGCAACAGCTCAGGCACATGGTGGAGACCAAGGAGGGCAAGCTGGCGTGGGTCAAGCTGCAGACCATGCAGGTCTTCTGGCCGGCGTGCGTCTTCGAGAGCTACTCGGACATGGCGGCGCACTCGCACGACCCGTCGTCGTTGCGCGCGCACAAGCCCGCGCTTGATGCGGAGGACCGCGTCGTGTACTTCTTCGGCGTCGGCCCGCGCGCGTGCCACGTGCGCTCGACGTCCGGACCGGCACCGACGTTGCAGCTCTGCGTCGCGCACGAAGACGACATCTCGATGATGCCGCTCGCGACGCAGGAACGTGCGATGGCCGACGAGTTCGCCAGCATCTGCCGCGCGTTTAACGTCGTCGAAGAGAACGTCACGCGTGCGGAAAAGAACGTCTGCTTCCAGCGCGCTTGCGAGGAAGCGCTGCGCTTCAAGACAACCGTGCACAACGTTGATGATGTAAGTGCCGCGATGGCTGCGCTGTACGCTTTCCTGTGAGTCAATTGATGTTGCAGGTGCCTGACTTACGAATGCTCTTTGTATTGCTGGTTGTTTGTAGGCTCGTAAGCTCTTTTTGGCCTTGATGATGGGTGCAAAGAAAGAGAATCAACGCAGCGACGCGCCGTCGATGGTGTCCGGGAATGAAGCCGTTAGCGTCAAGGCATCGAAAACCAGCGCCGCCTCATCGCCATCGCGTGCAGCTAGCGGTCGAGACTCGGCATCAAGCTCGTCCACGATTCCGCCGTTCTTCAGTCCTCCTCAGTCCAAGTTGTTGAAGGCGCTGAACAACTCGCCGTCTCCAAGCAAGCAAGTCCTTCCCGGACTGGAGTGCATCATTGCACCGTGCTGGCAGTTGATGCTCGAAGAAGGATGGGAAACCATGACCCAAGCCGACGGACAAGATCTTTACAAGATGCCAGGGATCAACTTCTTTGCCTTCCGTCCAAACGAGAACGTCTTTGACTCCCTCGTAAAGGCATGCAACAAGTACCTGCGCGACTGGGCCCAATCAGCACATGAAGACGAAAGTGAGCAGTCCAAATTGTTGGATTTCCTGTGGCCGATGGTCGAGAAAAGCGGCTGGGTCAAGATCTTAAGCTCCAACGAGACGTGGTACATGATGCCAAACACGCCGTTCGACAAGTTCGTCCCCAACGTTACGATTTTCCAATCCAAGGCGCTGGCTGTCTCGAAGTACCTGGAAGTCTCTGGAGTGCTTCAAGTTGAAGATACCAACTCTCAAGTCGTGGAAATCGGCAGCGCTTCGAGCTCATCTTTAGCAGCAGCTGAGGTCGACAATCAAGTGGTCGGCGAGGACATGGATGTCGACGAGTCTGAAGATGACGAAGAGAGCGCAAGTGAAGACAGCTCATCGGAGGTGGACGTTGAGAGTGGAGAAAACAATGACGAGCGCTCGGACGAAAGTGAGGAAGAAGAGGAAATTGTTGTCCAAGCCAAACCCAAGAGAGCATCGTCAAGGGCCAAACGCCCGAAGTCTGTGCCAGCTGCGAAGCCGAAAGCAACTGCTTCAAAGACAACTGTGGTCACTCAATGGAAACTACAATCTCCGACTCCAGCAAAGAAACTGAAGTTTAGCAAGCCGCGAGTCACCATTCCCCCTTTCAAGCTCACGTTTGGCAAGATTGAAAGTGAACTACGAGACCGTGGCTGGTACTGGAAGCCGAGCGGCGCAGATTGGAGATACTTCAAACCAAGTTGCCGTTCGCAAAACGTGTCGGCCTTGCAGGCGAACGTTGACTACTTCGACAGCCGTCCACTTCTGGAAGACCACCTCGACGAGTCTAAATTGTACGACGAAATTCGCACGAAGCTTTGTCGAGAGCATGCAGCGAGATACGCTCAGAGCAGCGACTCCGAAGATGACGACGAAGAGGTCTCTGAAGATGACGAAGAAGAAGTTTCACCCAAACAGAAACAGGTGAGCAAACGCCTCGTGGCACCTGCCTCTCCTTCCAAAAAGAAGCACATGAGCATACCAATCTCAGCACCTGCGCTCCCTCCGACTCCTGTGTCCACGCTCA
The DNA here is from genome assembly GCA_023334035.1 of Globisporangium okanoganense. NCBI lineage: Eukaryota > Oomycota > Peronosporomycetes > Pythiales > Pythiaceae > Globisporangium > Globisporangium okanoganense. The sequence goes on from JAASFY010000772.1 coordinate 7,228, forward strand.
CTTCTTCCACCACCGACGATGAAGCTAGCAAGGAGAACCGCTCCGACAACGTCATGCCGCGCAGAAGCAGAACATCACAGCCATTTTCTACTTCGGCAAGACTGTCCAGTTCGCGAAGGAGCCACACCTCGATGTGTCCAGATGCCTTGCAAGTTAAATTTGGAGATATTTGGAAGGCGTTGGAAGAGCAGGGCTGGCATCACAAGCCTGGAAAGTTCGAGTACGACTACTTCAAGCCAAACTGTCAAGATACGAGCGAAGGAATTCAGAACGACGACTACTTTCCATCTCGGGACATGCTGGTGATGTATTTGCAGTCGAGTGGTATTTGGGACAAGACCGCGAAAAAACTTGCGAGAGAAGACGCGATCGACTTGACTTCAAGCGATGACGACGAGAAAAAATCCGAACCAGTCAGCAAGCCTGCTTCCAAGAGGCAAGCTCCCTTCAAGCGAAAGAGCAATGCGGTCGATCGCGACTCGGACGATGCTGCTGATGAGAGAACTCCTGCCAGCAAGTCGACGATCAAGAAGACGAAACTCGCGGGGACTTTCAGCACTCCAACTGAGCAAAAGCGATCGATAAGCGACATTGCCGACGACGACAACGAATCGGACAACGCAGACAACATATCACCAGAAACTGGAGCTCAGAAAGCAACTGCTCAAGACAATTCGACAAGCTCGAGCCTGCCGCGGAAGCTGGTGGACTGTTTTACTCCGTCGCCGGGAACCTTGAAGAAGAACAAGTCGAGCTCGGCTACTCTCGAGCAAATCGGCCCGCTTGAGCTTTTTACGGATGCAATTCAGAAGCTCACATTGGGTTACTCCTCGTCAAAGTTCAAGTACCGCGACGAAGAATCTCGACGCGTTCATGACTTCTTCCAAACCTGCTTCACCGAGCAGCACGGATCAAGCATGTACATCTCAGGCGCCCCTGGCTGTGGAAAGTCGGCTCTTCTCAAGGCCTCCGAAGACCGCATCACCCAGATATATCAAGTGCGTTCCGTTCTCATGTTGACTTGCTCTGGGTAACGTGAGAACTCACCGTGTTTTTTTGTATCTGCGTCTAGGAGGCAAATGAAACGCATGACACCAAGCTTCTTGTCCGATCCCACGTCAACGCGATTGCGCTGAACGACTCGGGCAAGCTCTACTGCCAACTCGCAGAGCTGCTGACGAACCAGACTCATCTGGATGGTGACAGCGCATTCGAGGCGATTGAGAAGGCAACAAACTCCAAGTACAAGCGCTCCAAAACGATGTAAGTGCATGTTGCTCCACAAAAGTAACCTGCTCAAACTCAATGTCTGACTTGTTCCACTTTGTAGGATCCTCATTCTGGACGAGATCGACACTCTGTTGAAGAAGAACGGCGTTGAAAGCGACTTGTGTCGACTGTTCGAGTTGGCGCATCGTCCTTCGCACTCGTTCATCCTTATCGGTATCGCAAATCAGGTCGACTTCACCGAGCGACACTTGCCTCTCCTCCAGCAGCAACTTCCAGAGTGCAAGCCTCAAGTGGTCATTTTCAAGCCGTACGTCCACCAGACCATCGAGCTGATCCTGATGGACAGACTCGGGGGTAAGGAGAACGCTCTGAAGATGCTGAATGCCCATGGCATTTCGTTCCTAGCAAGGAAGATCGCTTCGACGACCGGAGACATCCGCATGGCGCTTGATATCTGCCGCCGAGTACTCCAGCACCGACTCGACGCGGCCAATGAAGCAGGTGAAGATGGTTTGGCTCTGTTGCTAACTCCAGTGCCACTGACCGACATGCTGCGGTTGGTGAAGGCTTCTCTGGAATCCAAAAGCCCGCAGATGATCAAATCGCTTCCGCGAAATCTGCAGATGATCCTGTTTGCGTCGACGCGGTTAGTTGCTTCGTTTGCGACAGACTCGGGCAGCAGCAGCAGTACAGGAACTCTGTTTTCTGTTGACAAACTCTACACCTGCTACCGTGAAGCGAGCCAAGAAGCTGGTGTGTTCAAGCCTCTGGCGTTCCGAGAATTCAAGAATGCGTTAGACACGCTCAGCTCCGAAGGTCTGCTCGGCGCCCCCGAGCTGAAGAAGCAGCTCATTAAGCTGCTATACACTCCAAGCGAGCTTTTACAAAGCTTCCGCAATGACGCGTACTTCGCCCGACTGGTTTAGAGCGAAGAAGGAGATACTCAATCGAGCATTTATAGGGAAGCCGCCGTCACGTAAGTATGTGCGAGTGCCTCAATTTCATAAAATGTATCATGCAGCTTTGTTTTCGACGCATTTGTGTATGCTGCTTGTCTGCTAACTTCTTTGACACCAGCGCCAAGTCAATATTTCGCTCAAGACGAACTAATGTGAGTACGTGCGCTCGGCGGTGCGATCTGAGTGCGCTTCATTTGATTTGAACTCTCACTTGGACTCTAATACTGAACCATGGCCACGGAAGAAGCAGACATGATGGTGCCAACGTGAGTGGTGTTGCATAAAATATGTTATATTACTGGGAAAGGTCTATCGTTGCGCTATCACCTCTCAACTTTGCTTGTCGTTCTTCAGCACCGAGCGGATCCACTTCTTGAGCGACGTGTGCGTGTTGGACTTAGCGATGAAGATGCTGTCTTCGCCTCGTCGCTGGGGCTGCTTGTCGACGTTTGCGGCGCGGGAGACGCTCTGGTTGCTGCTGTTGCGGTTCTCATCAACCTGCAGCTCCACTTCGTCCGTGGAGCTGCGGTGGCTCTCCTTGCCTCGGCGGTTCTCAGCAGGCACCGGCAACGACGCCTTCTTGTGGGCCGTGGCGCCACGCGACATGAGCAGCTTCACTGTCTGGAACTGGCTCATGCGGCTCGCCTTGAGCAACGGCGTCTCGTCACTGATGGTCAGCGCGTTCACATCCGCGCCGTGCTCAAGAAGACATTGCGCGACCTGCGTGTTCCCACGCTGGCTTGCCAAATGCAGCGCAGTGCAGTGGTCGCGGGTGAGTCCGTCCACGGGCGCCCGGCCGTGCTCCAAGAGGATCTCGACGCACGCCAAGTGGTTCTCCTGCGCAGCGATGTGCAGTGGGGTTTCATCGTTGGGGCCCATCGAGATGCACTTTGCGCCAGCCTCCACCAACACGCGGACAATGGAGCTGTGACCACGAGCGCACGCGATGTACAGAGGTGTGATGCTACCACTGTCGCGGGCGTGCACGTCGGCGCCAAGGCGCACCAAGAGCATTACGCTCTTGACGCTCTCGTTGCGAACCGCGTGGTGCAAGAGCGTGCATGCGTTCGCATCCTTGGCATCCAGCAGGATCTTGGCGCCGAAGAGCTTGGCCAGCGCGCGCAGCAGGCGGTAGTCCGACTGGGTCGTCGCATCGAGCGCGCACGCCATCACTTTGCTGCGCGATGCCTGCGCTTTGCCGTCGCCCAGCAAGATTAGCAGGATGCCTGGATGGTCCTGCATGACAGCGAGCGCTGCCGCCTTGTTAATCAACCTGGCGTCGAGCTCGACGGGTTGCGCACTGCTCTTCTGGAAGAACTGCGCTGGGATGTCGAAGGCCAGGTTGCGCTTCGGGCGGAAGTTGACCAGCAGGCGCACAATGTCGTCGTACCCAGAGCTCGACGCGATCGAGAGCGCGTCGTCGTCCACGCTCGCGCCGTACTGGAGCAGCAACTCGACGAGCTCGAGGTTCTTCTGGATGCACGCCATCGCGATGCACGAGTGGTGACGCTTCTTGCCGCCGCGCTTGTTGGGCTGCGCGTGGCGGCGCAGCAGAAGCTTAGCGATCTTCACGTGGCCGTTGTCGCACGCGACCTGTAGCGGCGTCATGCCGCATGTGCAGCTCGAATTCACCAGGTTGACGCACTCGTTGCCGTAGTAGAAGCTCAGTACGTGCTTGACCACGAGGTAGTCACCCTTGCGGCACGCCGCGTGGATCGGCGACAGCATGCTGGCCACGGACGCTGAGCTGCCTGACTGGTCGTGCTGGCACTCGGTCTCGCTGCTGTTGTTGTGGAACGATACGTTCTTCTTCGCCTTCTTCTTCGCTGCGAGCAGCGCCATGGCCGCTGCGGCCGAAGCCGACGACGTCAGGCCACTGCCCGTGCTACTACCACCGGTCGACGCGAAGCCGCCGTCGCTGCCGTTTGTCGACGCCATTGAAGAGGCCGACGACGATGACGAGCCCTTAGCGATCGCTCGCAGCGTCGCCTGGCGACTCAGGCTTTTAGTGCGATCGCTACCACTGCCGCTGCTCCCAGAGCTACTCGTTGTGCTCAGGTAGCTGCTGTCGCCCGTGCTCGCCGCGTAGATAACCTGTGCCGGCGTCATGAACGACGCGCTGGATGACCGTCCGCCGCGCTTGGGGCTGTGTGGCGGGGAGTCGAGTGTCAGCTTGGTGCGACCTTCTGGTGCGGTCCGGAACGTCTTCTCGAGATCGATCGTGTGCTTTTCAAACGACACGTGCGAGCGCTGGCGAGCGAGCTCCATGCGTCTCGTGGCTTCCAAAACGCTTGTGGCCGACTCGTAATCGCACAGGCCAGACGGCGGCGGTGGCACGCGCTTCCTTCGCTGGCCTCCTTGTGTTGTAGCCGCGATGCTGCGCTCCGTCGGGCTCCCTCCTCTTGCGGCTCGTGTCGAGAACCCATCAGTCGTCGCGCCAGTGTACGCGAACGATCCGTCGTGGGCGAACGCTCGCATGGTCGGTATCGCTTTCTTCTTGATCACTTCAGACGGGTGACGACAGCGACGTGCGCGGAAGACGGCGTCGCTGCTGATGTCGCGCGAGCTGCCAGCGCTGCTGCTGCTGCTGCTGCTATTCGAGTTGTTGCTGTTGAGGCGGCGTTCCTCGCGGTTGCGTGCGCGAATCAACTCGTCCAGCGATACGACGGGCGAGCGCTCGACGCCCATTCGCATGTGAGTGAGTTTCCTGTTTTGTGTGAGCTTTTTTCTATCAGATCGCTCGCTCCTGGCTTAGCAATGGAGAGCGACGGAGACGAGAGAAAGTAAACTGAGGACTACCACTCGCGTGTGGTCTGGTGTGTAGGCGAGCGAGCAAGCGACTGACGGCGAGTGGCGGAAGCGTTCGTTCCAGCAGCGCTTCTGGACGGAACGACAGATCCGCTCTTCTCGTGTGGGGAGCTCTTGGGGTCAGTGGAAATTGCCAGGCGGCTGTTGCTTCTGGCCCCATGCAGCTGGAATCTTGACTCGTTGTTTGTATGCTGCTGTATTTTTGCGAGTGGCCAGCACGAACGGCAGAAAGTGCTGAAAAGAGGTGCGGTGCAGAAAACGGCCAGCACGCACTGAACAGTTCTGAAGCCACAGTGAATACAAAAGCCAAGAGAGAACCACAAGCAAAGTGGTTCAGCCAAAAATGGACAGATAATACTCGCAGCACAGTGCAGTGTGAGCCGCAAATAGAGACTGCGCTATTATAATACATACCCTCTCGAATTCGCTCATATTTCTTATCAATTAACGCTCCATTATCTGCTGGCGCACGATTTTTAGCTTTAAAATTGAATATCAACTCAGGTGGTCACTACTCGCACCAAATACTGTTTCTGGTTTTCAAAAAAGCTCTAAAAAGCTCTCTCACGCCACCAAAAACTCGGCCATCTGCCAAGCAAACTGAAAACTGAAAACGACAGCAACATGGCTCTCTCTTTCTCTCTTGGGTTCACTTCCGACAGCAGGCAAACAGCTTTACACAGCATTTGCTCCTGCTCTCTCTCTGGTCCTCCAACAACGCAGCGGCGACGAAAGACCTGTCTTGTGTAAGATGATATTTGTTGTTTGTCCAACTATTGAGATAATATTTGTTCTTTGTCCAACAATTTCGCGTGTTATTTATTATTCCAGCTCTGCTGGAATAATATTTGTTGCAGCATTTGTTGTTGATTTTATTTGTTTAGCACAACTCTTTAGACACCAGTGGTCAGCACTTTCGTGAGTACAGTTGAACTCTCTCCGGTTTGTGAGATGTGTCCAACAGTCCGCTTGATTTATCTTGCGCTCACTATGGTGAGCGCAATGAAAGAGAGCATAACAAACAATGTGAGCAACCAAGGCATTTGCGAAAAAAAAGAGAATGCAAAGAAAATCGAACCCTGCTGAAACATTTAGGTTCGAAAAGGGAACTCGCATGCCAAATTTGTGACAAGAAGCAAAAACTTGTGCCGATTTGTGACGTGAAAGCGAAAGTTGAGGAAGGAGCGGAACGGAATTGTGCATCATTCGCCAGCAGCAAGCACCTCGAGGCACTAGAAATATCAAGATTTCCAGAAATGTTTTCAAAACGAATACTCAAAAGCGGGGAACTTGCCAGCAGCAATTCTCTCTCGCTCTGCTCCTGCGAAATACTTATAGCCTGCAGTTTTTCTACAATACCGAAAGTGTATCTGTGTGAGTTTTTAGGATCCCCCACCGCATGTTGTAATGCTTTTTCTGACCTTACAACTGGCCCTGGCACCTGACAAGTGCCACAAACAACCTTGTCGTCTTGCATATGTGGTTTGCGTGAATCTGTCCACCTCCAGTCGCCGCAAAGCTGAACTGATCGATGGATCCATCGATCCTCTTTTCTCTTGAGTGTATCCATGTACACATGTACAACCACGCGACAAGTGCATATGTGTCAAGGCAAGCAACGAATGACAGATAGAGACCCACTGGTGGTGGTCGAACACTGCATCAATTGTGCAAGAAGAGAGCGTCGGTCGTCGGCACGCGAGCCCAGATGGAGAACGAGAAAGCTCTTTTGATGGCACAAAGTCAAGCAGGTGCTGAAGAGAGAGACGACCAAATATTGAGATGATGAAGAACAAGAAGAAGCAAGCAAGACTTGCAACAACTTCTTGCTTGCTTGTTTGTTGTAGTCCAACAAACAAATCCGTCAACTTGTCTTGACGGATTCGTTCTGCGACACGCACACTTCAAGCAAGTACCATACTATTTTAATAGCATTAAAATAGTAAAGATTTTGGACAGAATGATCGTTGCGTTTCAAAAATATTGGTAGGTGTTATTGTAACAATCTGGGACACTACACCACACACCATTCTATACATATTTTAGTATAGTAATGTATACTCGGTTAATATTTAGGAGATGGGCTTCCTACAGGATAGGGTTGGCGCGCTGCGGGCGCAAATAAAATAACGCGTTGCAGCGCGTCGCCTGCGGCTAGCTCGCCAGCGTTGGTCGCTGATCTTCGCTCATCGAAGACCAATGGTAGACATTTGTTGGGGTCTCGTGCATGTAGCTGTCATGGCTGATGAAGAAATTCTCATCAAACGCATTTTTCGTTTTGGTAAAAAAAATAGTGGTGTCATCATGACTTCAAGGATTTTGGTATACAGAGTATACAGCAATGTAGCAATGTGTAGCTAGATTGTTACAATATACACTCTCAAATCTTTTTCGCGAAAATCAAAGCGACATCTGAAATCCTGAATGAGAAGATTTTTGTCGTCAGCGCAGAGACGATGAACCCTGGGTAGCTGATTTGTCTCGTGTGTGTTTCTTTGCTTGTTTCTTGCTTGTTTGCTTCAAGCTTGCGAGAAGAATGAATGTTTGCAAATCGACTGTGCCCATCCGCCAGTCGACTTGGCTACACAATCAATGCATTTTCGTATCTCCACATAGAAAAAAAAGATCTGCACTATTGCAGCTGATGTTTGGATATATGTCGAGCGATTGGCTCGGTGTGGTGGTGGCCAGTGGAGACATCTCCACTGGCAAGTAAACGCAATTTGCTTGCAATACTAATAATGCAGCAGTATTTTCCCGTTTTCGTGTCGCTTTCCTTCTCACCCCATGAGCTACTCGTCGCTATTGATATGTGTTGCTGTCGGCTCTCTCGTGATATTTTTTTCTTTTCATTCCGATTCTCTCTCGCTTATAAAAGCCTGTGAGCGAATTAAAAATAATTGATCATCATATCAAAAAGTAGCCATGTAGGATCAGGGATGAATGTATTCCTTCACAAATCGCAAACTTGTGAACCTTGGTTCAGATTCAGTTGGTCACCTGCACAAATTACGCGAGTCCCATAGAAACACCAGCAACATGGGCTCAGTTTACCCCACGTGCCTGTCTGTGGGCGGTCAGTTGCTGGGCCGTGGCTGCTGCTGTAAAGAGACGTCACCTTTGATCGCTCGTCTAGAAAGCCCCCACCGCTGCTCAGAGCTCTTGTTGGATCGAAAGCTGGACTCACGGTGGCAGCGCTGGGCTGTTTGTCGGATAGCCTCAGCTGGAAGTGGCTTCTGCAGAAAAAAAGGTCCCCACTTCCGCCATCAGAACTAGATTTCATACACAAGACCACAAGAGGAGGATTTGGCCAACCTCTGGCTCGTTCATTCTCGATAATTCTCCTCCCCACTTGCTCCTCCAGGCACTCGCAGTTGCGTTTCCATCTCGTATTGGACCTTCGGATAGGTAGATCTCGAGTAGTAAGTCTGATCGCTGCAACGGACGTGAAACGCAGTCCACAGCCGATCGATCTCAGCGCAGACCACCCAGCGCGCCACAGCAGCGCACGAGTCCGCTTCGACGATGGACTGTGTATAGAGCCATTTGTCTATTAGAAAGTACGAGAACTGGGAGCACACTGTTGATCCTCTGGAGCTGGGCGTTAGGTAGGCTCTATGGGACTGAAAAGACG
>JAASFY010000773.1:0-15850 GCA_023334035.1 Globisporangium okanoganense
CCGAGACAGTGGCGACGGCGGCGACGAGCGCGAGGAGAGGAGCGAACTTGACGAAGACCATGGTGGCTTGGGTTTGTGGGCTGGAGGTGGCGGATTCAATAGTGGGGCTGAGGACTCCTTGCTCCCTCCAGTGCAGGAGGAATTGCTGGCTGTTCAGGCTGTACCATGGAAGTGACGGGGCTTAGACGGATCTGATAACGGTGAATTAATAAAGGTGGTGGTACTCTGGAGACCACTTACCCTTACCCAAAAATTAATTAATCGAATGTTACCCAAAACTAATTCATCGAACGGAGCATGGGTGCTAAACTCCGGATGTCAAGTCAGGTGTAGAGCACCCGTCATAAGCCTGTGTCCCAGCCCTTATACGATTCTTCAGAGCTCGCGCAAGCCTGCTTTCGCACTTGGCCCTCGATATCCTCGGAGACTTCGATGAGAATCGAAAGCGACAAAGATGCGCTATCGCCACCTATGTATCTGCTATGGCTGTTATGGGTTGAATGGAAGCCTTGGATAATGCATACAGCTAGTTGTGGCTGATGATTTATCAGCTCTTACTGTGTAAATGTATCAAAACGTTGGTTATAGAGATAACAATAATAAACAGGTAAACTAAATATCTGACACACGGTTTATATCGATGACTACCAGCTCTATATGACCGGTTTCATATCACCTGGTATTGACAACTTCAACGTCACGTTGAAGTGGTTGGATTGCCCAGGATTTCAGGGTCTCTTGCGTAGGCAGCACCAGTGGCAATCAAAGCACGGAGGAGATCCATTATGTATACTTGCTCTACGAATGCTTCCATTCCGCTCCTGGCCAGATTTTATTTTATTTTAGAGAGTGCCATGACTTAGCGCCTTTGCACATGTCATGCAGCTTGTCCTTGGCCTTCTTGGGTGTATTCTAGGCCTCCTTCCCGGCTGACCGCTTTGTCTGACATATCGTCCCTTGGACATGGCATACGGCTCACGCCAGTCACATTCATCGCCACAACCGCCAGCATCCACCTGTTTTGCATTGAGCTTGCGCCGCACACGGCCTGTACTGGTACTCAACCAGTATCCCAGCTTCAACAGCAGTATGGCGTCCCTGCCAGCCAGCCTCCGACACAAAAGGTATCATTCGCTGTTGCTACCCTTGACGTGTCTTCCGCCACAACTCGCGAGCAAGCACTTTCATACAAATTGGCTAGAAGGAGAGAGTCAGCTTTCACACTGTTTCTGACGTGGCAAACTCGAACAAAGTGGAAAGAAACGAGTCAGTGCCCACCAAATTGTCCAACATGTCCGATCCTGATCTTGATTGAACACTTCAATCAAGATCGAAGTCGGTGCTCGCAGTCTCGATCCTATCAGCGGCTTCAAACGGGTCCTCGTGCTAGAGAACTAGCTAGTAATGAGGTTGGTTGTGTGTGAAATCTCAGTGTGTCCTAGACATCTTCAACTTCAGATGGAAGGCAGGCTGTAGATGAAAAGATACGAGAAGCGCCTCACGAGCTCATTTGACAAAGCTAACTCGAATCAAGAGCCAAAACAAGCTGAAAACGGAGGGAAAATGTACCCATTTCAAAAAATTCTACCGAATTTTGATTGGCATGCTCTCTGCCATTCATTTATTCTCCACCACCAAGAATACAAGGCGAGAATTGGAACAAAATCCACGTACATATCTCTCTCTCAACGTCTGTGCCCAGCTCCATCGCAATGTCGTAATGTCGTGTCATCATCGCCACCATTCTGCTGAGCTGCTGGCCAAGTCGGTCGCTAATGAACTCTTTATGGAAGAAGCCACCCACCCACTGATGAGATCGTCCCACGGCTTCCACGAAAAATTGTTCTCTTTTTCTCTTTCTCTTTCGTACCTGCCGTCGTCTGTCGTCCCACGTCGTCACTGCACAGGCCACTTGGCCATTCGCGGATTCGCCTCAGAGCTCCCAAGTCGTCCAGTTCAGCTGGTGCTTTGCTTGCCTGTGCACTGCCGCAGCCTTCGCTCTGTCGCGCTTGCTTTGTCTTTTGCTGTCTGCTGTGCGAACAAGTCCAGTGCCGCTCTTTCTCAGATTCTCCACCCACGCACGAGCTGATTGCTGCCTTTCTCAGTCTCCAAGCCACAGCTCCGCATTGCTATCGAGAGCGCCATGATGAACTCGCGCTGCAGCAACCTCGATCAGCAGCAGCAACAAGAGGACGACGATTGGCTCGAGCCACTCGATGAGGAAGAAGACCAAGACCACAGCTGCGACCTCTGTCTCGTTGACGTCCACGAGCGCCACCTTCTGTCCAAAGAACCACTTAAAAGCCCTCAGCGACGCGAGTCCCGGCCCGCCAAGCGCATCCCGCAGCTCACGATCGCAGCCATGCAGGGCCGCCTCGAGGACGTGCGCCACTGGATCGAGCACGCCGGCTACGACGTCGACATGATGGACTTCATGGGCACCATGCCACTGCACCGCGCGGCACTCGAGGGCCACGTGCACGTCGTCGAGTACCTCCTCAGACACGGTGCAGCGCTGCAGACCCGCGTACTGGACGTCAAGGACACAGTGCTGCACCTGGCTGCAGCGAAAGGTCACGCCCCGGTCGTCACAGCACTGCTGCACAACGGTGCACACATTGAATCCCGCAACGCCGACAACTACACACCACTGCTTGCAGCCATCCGGGCGAACCAGCTGATCACCGCTCAGGTGCTGATCGCACGTGGTGCAAGTGTCACTGCACCATGGATCGTCGATGCCCACGATATTGGCACGGGACTGCACTTGGCCGTGCAGTACGGCCACCTGGAGCTCACCAAATTCCTGCTGGGCGTCGTGGCGCTAGACGTGAACCAGCAGACGCGGCGCCGCAAGGCCACACCATTGCACTTTGCAGCTCTACATGGCCACGTCGACGTGGCGCAGTATCTGGTTGAGCGCCACCGCGCGGACGTACACGCACGTGATGCGCGGGGTATGACGCCGCTGCACTATGCGTGCGACTACGAGTACCATCTCACGCTGCCCATTGAGCAGCATGTGTCTATTGAAAAACGCCACGTGGAGATCGTCGCGTGCCTGCTGAAGGCTGGTGCAAAAGTCAAGCCCCGTAGACTGAGGGACCACGCGACACCGCTGCGCTGTGCTGCGATGCGCGACCACTTTCAAATCGCCAAGACACTGCTAGACCACGGTGCACGCAGCAGCAAGGCGACACAGTGGCTTTTCGCGCTGCTCTGGGCGGCGCGCGATCCGCACAAATTCAAGCTGCTGCTGTCTTCGGAGGGCAGTGACCCTTGTGTGAAGATTCCGTCTTCAAGCACACGCAAGCAAAGCAGTCTCAACAACAGCGCCGATCCGACCAAGCGAGCTGCCTCACGCGACAGCTTAAGCAGCTGCGGCACGCAGCCCGACAGTCCCACGGGCATGACAATGCTGCTGGATAACGGTGCAACCACTACTTCAATGCCCAGCAGATTCGGCTTGAGCCATGGTACGGCACTGCATCGTGCGTGCCTGGACTCGAGCCTGCCACTGCTGCTCGGGCTTCTCGGGAGAAACCAACAGCAGCGGCATCTCTCGAGCACCACCGCCACCACAGGATTTGATGACGAAGACGACTGTGACACGCTGAAAGCTAAACTGCTCCCCGAGGGACTCACTGCGCTGCACATCGCGTCTCGAAACGGGTGGCTGCGTGGCGTCGCAGCTCTCATCAAGTGCGGCGCAGACCTCAACGCCAAGACAACATCGAACGGGTCGACGTCACTGCATCTCGCGGCAGAGCAAGGTCATCTCACCGTGATCAAGCAGCTAGTCACCCACGGAGCCAATGTGAACACCTGTGATTTGGCTGGTGCAACGCCGCTGCTTGTCGCGCTGCGCAATGGCCGGTCCGATACGATGAAGTACCTGCTCCGCCATGGCGCCAGCAATAGCAGCAGAGCCTCGGTCTCTGGGTGTGGCAGCAGCACGGGGCTATCGCTGGGAGACTTTGTCTTCGTGACAGCACCGCCAGCTGAAGGCGAAGACGATGACGAAGAGCTAGACAGCCAACAAGAGGACGACAAAGCACTCGTGCGGGTTTTCAACCCCAAGCGCACGACGGCGCTGCACGTTGCGGCCTTCTACGGCCGCGTCGACACTGTCCGACAGCTCGTGTGCGAAGGTGAAGACGTCGAGGCGCGCGACCAGGATGGCGCCACGCCTGTGTGGCTCGCTGCGCTCATGGGCCACCTGGACATCGTCGAGTGCCTCGCCGAGTACGGCGCGAACCTGAATGCTGTCGCGAAGCACGGCGCGTCTGTGGCCCTGGGTGCCGCCGAGTTTGGCCACCTCGAGGTGCTCGCGTTCCTCACGGCGCCCACGCCCACAATGAGCTTTGAGCGGCTCTCGCTCACGCGTCTGTCGCTTCAGGACCACACGAGTGTGTCCACATAGTGCTGATTGTGAAGCAATAGAGCAACAAAGTTAGCATGGCTAGAGCAGAGGACTTGCGGGACTCACACGGTACTGGCTGGCTGGCTTGATATGATTGGCTCTGGTGACTCGGTGTATTTAATAGACATGATTTTGAAAAATGGTGGATGACTGGTTGGCTGAACTCGGTGGCTAAGTAAGTATACCGCTGGATAACTGAGAATTCTGGGAAACTGGGTGGTCTACTTGATGCCCAGCAGCGCCTTGCAGTCGTTGCAGTACCACTTGCCCGACGGCTGGTCCGTGAGTCCGACGCACTCGAAGTGGAACCACTCGTACTTGCAGTCATCGTTGTCGCAGCCGACCATTTGACCGTACGACACGCGGCGGCAGTCGCAATAAATAGGCTCATTCGGGTCGATCGGCAGGTCTTCCGCCACCATCGGCAGCGGCGTGAGCTGAAAAATAAAATAAAATACACATAACATAAATAATAAATACACACACACGTATCAGTCAGATTCACATGAGCTACCCAGTCATAATCATAAGGACACATTTAAAAAATCGTACCACAACGGGGATCTCCAGGGTCGCTTCGGTCGCCGAGCGCTTGCGTCCCGAGCCCGTGGCTGAGCCTGAGATGGCCGCAGAACCAGACGAAGCGCCACCTGACGTCCCATTCACAGCAGCGTTCAGCTTGCTGCTCTTGGACGCGGCCACGGGCGTGGACGAAGACGAGGCTGCTGCCGCCACCGACGCGGCCGAGAGCGCACCCTTGCCCGTCTTTTGCTTCTTGAGCGCCTTTTCCTCCTCAAACTCGCCGTTTTGCTTGAGCAGCGCCGCGTAGGCGTCCAAATCCTGGTCCAGGCGCCGGATGTGGTGGTCCACGATGTCGTATGACTGCGCGGCGATCGCGATCTTCTCGTCGAGCTTCTGCACCACGCGCTGGTGCTTGGTGCGCAGCTTCTCGAGCGCCGCGTCGGCCTCGACGAGATCGCGCAGCTCCTGCTCGTCCGGCTCGCCCCGCTCCACGTCGGCGCAACGCTCCACGACCTTCTTGCGCGCCGAGATGAGGTACTCTCTGTGCGCGCTCTTGAGCTCGTCCAGCAGCGGGTACGACGTCTATCATTTGGTTGGCAATTTGCGTTGGGCAAATAGGGTAGAAAGAGAGTTAGTACCGCGCGGCTCACAGAGAGAGGAGGAGGCAGCAGAGACCACCGGTAGCAGCGGACGCACCTTGTCAAGCTCGCGCATGAGGTCAAAGTTGCGTTTGATCTCGGACGGGAGCATGTACATGCTCTCGAGGTAGTCCTCCAGGTACGTCCCCATACTGCTTTTGCGCTTTTTGTTTGCAAAATGAGCTCCACAATACCAATCGCAAAGCTATATGTAGGTCATTTTACCTCTATGAATGCTAAATGTAGGCTATTGCATTTTTCGATATGTTGTAGGTTGCATCATAAAAAACGAAAAGAGTAAAGCGTCTTCATCACTGCTTAATATAGGGCAGGTGTCCGTTGGACTTTTTTCCACTTCAAAAGGGCATCAGAAGCCAAACAGTCAACACGACATCACGCAAAGCAAAGCATGACCGAGCGACAGTTCAAGATCAAAGTGGGCACGCTGCGCAGGTGAGTGAGCGACCACCACACCCATGTACACGTGCATATGTACTCCCCACTCACACACACTCTCTCTATGAATCCCTATTTTAAGGGTGAAGAAGGACCTCGAGTACTACGTGAAGGAGCACGCGGCGCAGGTGCTCAAGATCGCAAAGATGCGCGAAGACGACAAGGACGAGTACGACATCCGCAAGCAGGAGGAGGTGCTCGTGGAGACCGAAGTGATGCTCCCAGACTGCCAGATGCGCCTCAAGGAGGCCGCGCAGGACGTCGAGGGCTTCATCACCAGTCATCGCGCTGACGTGGAGCCGCTCGCGGAGCTCTTCCAGGAGGCCCAGGCGCTGCTGGCGGCCATCCCGAGCCTGCTTTAATTGGATATGCATAAGAGATATGAGCCCAAGACGGAAGAGGTACGCACAAGACGCCCCTATGCAAATAGAAAAGTTTTTTTTTAAATATAAACAGCGCTGTGTGATTGATCACTCGGCGGACGTGTGGTGGTGGTGATGCGACGAGCCATTACTGCTGCGCTTGGCGAAGGCTCTCTCCGGCGAGCGGTTCCCCGACGGCTTCTCGGGCGACAGGCTCGGCAGGCTCACCTTCACGGTCACCACGGGCGCCCTCGCTGCGCGTGGGGACTGCTGCGATGACGCTGAAGACGCTAAGCCCTCGAGTTCAGCAGAGAGAGGCCGTGCGACAACGGGGGTTGTCCGTAATGATGAGTCACTACAGCCATTCGTGCTGAATGGCGACAGAGCCGATGCGGATGACGTCGAGTGGGACTTGACTTTGGTCGGCGACCGGCCGCTCAATGGCGTGATAGCTGCTGCTGCTGTTGAAGATATTGCTGACCCTGGGCTCTCGTCCAGTTGACTCACATGACGCACGGGAACCGATCCTCGTGGTGACGTTGATGCGTTGCCAGCAGGAACAGCAGCCGCACTACTATTGCTAGCACCGCTGCTGTGAAACCACGGGTGGTCAAGCATCTGGTGGATCGAGAGGCGCTCATTGGGCTTCTCACAGAGCATTCCAAAGAGCAGGTGCCGCAGCTTCGACGAGTGGATCCACTTTGGACTCTGGCAGTGCTCTCGGACCTGAGACAGTCCCTTTTACAGCAACATTGTGAGTGAAGAGCTCCTCAAGGACAGTGTAGTGTACTAAGTACGACCTACCAGTTTGACGAACTCGCTGAAGCTCGCGCGGTCCTTGAGCACCTCGAGCTCGTACATGTTCATCCAGAGCGTGACGAACATCGTGTTCCCGATCACCAGCTTCAGTACAAATAGTATATAGTGAGCTGGTGGTTTAAGAAAAAAACAGTCCTTCTGATACAAACCTACCTCGAGAAGGATGCAGCCGAGGCTCCACACGTCGGCCTTCATGCCGTCGTAGCTCTCATCCAACAGGATTTCGGGCGCAAAGAACCCGGGGCTGCCGCAAAAGTCACGCAGCATGTGGTCCTGCGCCGTCACGGCCTTCGTGCACAGCCCAAAGTCAATGAGCTTGACCAGTTTCTCTGATACGCCACCGGGGTTGTACAGGATATTCTCACTTTCGCAGCAGGATACCAACATTGTCAGCCCACACATATCCCAAAAAAATCACAGAGTTGAGTATGACAACCAAAGCTAAAACACTCACGGCTTGAGGTCTCGATGGCAGTAATTATGGCGGTGCAGGATCTGCACGGCCTGTGCGACCCTGAGCATCAGCGGCTTGATCACGTCCTCGCCGAGTCCGTCCTGCCGCACGCCAAAGTGGTCAAAGAGGTCTTTGCCGCCGCGCTCCGTGACCAAGTAGATGAACCGGTTCGTGTGAATCACGTCCTTGACCGCAAGGATGCCTGGATGTGCGATGTTCGGGTCACGAAGCGACGCGATCTCCGAGTTAATGCGTAGCAGCGCGACCAGGTCGATGAGCTTGTCTTTTTCGATCACCTTGATCGCCAGCGGCTCGGGCTCCTCGGGGGTCGACGACGCGTACACGGTCGCATACTGGCCGTAGCCGAGCACGTCTTGCAGCGGGTACTTGCCGATACAAGTGGGCGATTCCTGGACCTGCTTGGCCAGGAGCGGGATCGCCCCCAAGTCGGCGTCGTGCGACGGGAGGTACTCCCACAGAAGCTTCTGGTGGTGCTGCGAGAGTCTAATTCATCAATAATACAACAATGTCAGCTGATATGTTGGAATCGATTGAAAATTGTGAATGACGTACTTGTCGTATTGGTTTTTCAGATCCTGGACGTCCTCGAAGAACTGCTCCTGCTCCATCTCGAGGTTCTTCACGCGCTGTACGGCCACGTGCAGGTTCTGCCGAAGAGTGTCCATCTCGACTGTGAGCAGCTTGATCTTCTTGTCTCGCTACACAACAACAACAAAAACCGATAGCAAGATGAACCGGTTTACGTTAGGTGCCAGCCAACCATAATTATTGTCAACAAGGGTCACTTGTTGACCACCAAACTCACTTTGGCGATTCTCTTCAGTAGCAAGACGCCAGGATCCGTATCGGAGCTCCTCGCTGATAGCGGTGGCGCATTTGGTATGCTGCTGCTGCACATGGCCTCAGGCTCATTCGACTGTGTCGATGTAGGCACGTTGATGCTGAAAAGAGACGCAAGGCTCGCTGCACTCGTGAACTTTCGCGAGACCACCTAGTTTTCACGAAACATTGCGATATACCGGTGAGCGGAATTCTTCACCCTCCAAACTGAAGTTGACCAAACTCATTCGTACCAACTGGTTGGGGTGAAGCTGCTGAGGGCTCTGTGTTGTGTGTACAGAAGAGAGATACAAACTATGAGGTTCAGACGTGCCTCACGCATTGCCATTGTGCTCATCAGAAGTCAGACTGCAGAGCACGGTACCTCTGGTAGACGATCAAGGATCTCAAGTTGACCCGTCGATGCTATCGCTGCAGCTGATTCCAAGCGTTCAGTACCGTGAAGTATACAGACCTTCAAGCCACCAAGCTGCAAAGAAAATGCCTGCTAAACGACGACTCACCTTGCAGAGCCTGCAGGACAGCATCCATGTGCAGACTCGCGCTGTCTGTCGCAACGACGACGAGCACTTCCATCGCGAGCGGCTTGATGGTCGAGGCAGCTTCGTGATGAGAAGCTCAGTTTTCACAGCAGCAGCTCAGGATGCCGCTCTCAACTGGCAACAGTGTGCATGTACCGCACCACCCAATTGCTTCTGGATTGACAGGTGAAGTTATAGTTAGTACGAGGTGCTGAGCACAAGACCAAGACAGTCAGATTCTGGCTCCAAACACGCACTTTGCGATTAAGAATACCCGCCAGACCTGCGGTGTGCGCCAGGTCGTCCAAAAATAGAGAGCTGTGTCTTCACTGGCTTGCAGAAACAACAGCCCGCAGTCTTGATCACCTGCTGATCTGCTTAGCGACGAACAGCAAATCTCCACACATATCAAAGCAGCACATCAATTCTCCACTCGCGAGCAGCACCATTCAATCATGTACCTGGGGTTGTATTCGCTCCCACCTTGTGTATCGCCTCCATACAGTCGCTTGCTCGGATCAGCGCACAGTAATTCGTTCTCACTGCGCACTTCTCTCTCTCCACACACGTCTTATTTGCTCTTGTCTTGACTTGAATTTCTCTTCTCGTTACCTGCTCTTGTTCTGCGCCTGCAGCTGCCAGAACTCCTCGAGCTTCGTGAGGATGTCCATCGTGTTCTGCTTGAGGATCTTGCGAATCGCCATCACGATCTCCTTGCCGGTGAACTCCGTCTCCTCGTCAAAAGCGTCCTGGAAGTGGAAGTAGATGTCGTTCATAAACTCCTTGAGCAGCTCACTGAGCGCCGCGTACTCCTGCGACGACTTGGTCTCCTGGAGCGCCTCAACCTCGTGCTCCTTCGCAGCGAGGAGCTCTTCGAGCTCTCGGTTGTCAGCACGTAGCGCCTCAACCTGTTGGCTGAGACCTCGTGTCTCGCTCCCCATCTGCTGCAGCTGCACCTGGAGGTCCTGAACACGCGTGTCCTGTACGGACTGCGAGCGTGAGCGCTCGTCCTGGACTTGGCTCTGAGCCGTCCGCAGCTGGTTCGTCAACACGTCCCGCTCCTGCTCCCACTGCTGCTTCTGGATCGCAAGCTCCTTGACTTGAGCCTCGAAGAAGGATTTCTCCTTGAGAACCTTGTCGATCGAGTCCTTCGAGTCCTGGCGAACCTGGGCTTCCAGCTGGCGCTGTAACGACTCGAGCTGCCTATGCGCGTCATCCTGCAACTGCGCCTTCTCCTTCACGAGCTGGTCGTCCTTGGCTGCGAGCTCGTTGCGCAAACGGAAGTTTTCTTCTTGGTACACGAGCATCTGCTCCTGCGTGTGGCCGAGCTGCTGCTGCACGCTACGCACCTCGAGACGGAACTTCTCCTGCTGCAAGTGGTTCCCGTTCTGCAATTTGTCGAGCAAGTTGCGGTTCTCCACCTGCAGTGCCTCGTGCTGGCTCTGGAGGTCTTCAATGGCCGACTCCATCTGGTTTTGCGCCTCCTGAAGACGTCCATTGAGCTCCTGGAGCTGATCGCGCTGCGTCAGCGCCTTCTCGAGGTTCTTGAGTAAAATTGACGACGATGACGACGATGTGGACGATGCAGATGGCCCCGAGGAACTCGACAGACTCGAAGAGCTAAACGACAACGACGACGACGCTCCTGGCGTGTACTTGCTCGACTTGAGCGAGTTCTGGCTGTTTAATAGGCGATCAACCTTGGATTGGATGTCCTGGAGGGCGGACTCGATCGAAGTTGACGAGCGCTGCAAGCGCAAGATACCGCTCTCAACATCTCTAGACGCACCTGGAGGCGATTGGCTCGAGAACGCTGGGGTCGTGACGAGAGATCGCGAGTTATACGACGATGCTGATGACGGCAACGACGGAGTAAATGAACTCGCTGGCGGTGGCTGGTACGAAGACGATGGCACCACGGAGTTCGAAGCTAAGAGGAAAGAAACTGGCGGCTGGTAGGAAGGTACCAGATCTAGGCTGCTCGAGCCTGGCGTCCATTGACTCGCACTTGGATTCCCATACAGGTTGGGAGGTGGTGGAGCACCGAATGCCGACGTCGACGGCGTGAAACTCGACGATGTTAGTGAACTCAACGAGCTCGATGTTGCTGTCGAACTCTGCCACTGGCTGCTGAATCCACTCAGCCCGCTCGCAGTTCTCAACTGGTCAGCAGCGCCATCAAATGAGCTCTTCGCGCGACTGGACTTGGCGTCGTCGTCGCCCTCCTGCAGCTTTCGCTTGCTCTCTTCCAGTTGCTTTCGCAGTTGCGCCAAGTCCGACTGCTCCTGGATCAATCGTTCCATCTCTATTGACATGGACGAAGAACTGCCAGTAGCCATGATCAAATCTGAAGATCCGAAACTCGGAGCCCGCGAGGCGTCTTTCAAAGGCGCGATCACTTTGGCAGCGAGCGACTCGTGGTGTGATGTCCTCTGTTGTTGCTGCTGAGCGCCACTATCAGCATCCTGTTGGCTGCTAGATGCGGATCTCTTGTCCTCTGGGATATGCATACCAGGCAAGAGCACGGGGGCGTATTTCTGCGCCACGGCAGCTTGTAATTCAGCAAACGAGGTCTTCCTGGAAGCGTTCATGTCAGGCGATTGGCTGTTGAGCACCGACCGTGAGCTCATGCTAGCGATCAAACCAGATCCCTTGCTCCCAGCACGCGAGAGATTTGCCATGCGCTGGATCAGATCGTCGTTGACTGAGCCACCGGGATCATCAAGCTGCTGCTGCTGATTCGCGTCTTGTGCTGGTGCATTGCTAGTGGTAGTTGCGCTCGATCGCGTTCCTTTCTTCACTTTGACGAGCTCGACGGACGCGATGAACCATTGTTGCGTCTGCGGCACAACGACAGTCACGAGTCGCTTGGCGTTCTTCTGCATCCCAACGAGCGCTTCACTCGCGAGCGCGTTTATCAGCGGATCCTCATCGCCGTCGTTGCTGCTGTTTTTCTCCACGAGTCGTACGCGTCGAACATCGCCATCGCGCTCAATGACTTCCGCAGCCTGCTGTTTCACGATATCAAGTGGGTTGTCTGTGAAGAAGCCCCTGGACGTACCTTGCCCCTGCCACACAGTGAGCGCGACGCCCGCGACGTCACCGGGCGCGAGGCCGTAGCCTTTCCCGTCCTCCTTGCCAATCGCGAGCTCATCCATAAGCGTCACCGCCACATTCGAAGAGCCGGCTGCCGTCGCGGTGAGCTGCGCCTTGACGAACGCGACCGCCGAGAGGAACGCCGTGACGCCCGCGGCGTCCTTGAAGCGCATCGAGTAGAACTTTTGCGTTGCGTCGTCCAGGAAATTCACGTAATGGTCCTGCTGCGGCGTGCACGTGGGGCTCGTCGCCGTGACCGCGAGCTGCAGTAGCGGCTGCTTTTGCGAGTTGTAGAAGAGCAGCTTGAACGGCGCGTCACCGCCGTTGTCATCGTTTGAAGATGAGGCGAGCAGCGCGCAGCCGACGACGGACTCAGTCTGCTGCGCGTAGGAGCGCGTCTGCGGATCGTACGCGTAGAAGTAGACGGCGCCCGAGTGCAGCAGCGCGTCCGCCATGGTGTCCAGCGCACAGAGCGAGTTGAAGTCTAAAGAATGCGGGCGGGGGTCGTGCGAGAGTTTCAAAGTGAAGAGCTCCAAACAGGAAATGTGCAAGGAAGTCAGTGTGGGTGTGACTGTACCAGTCTGCGACATGATACACTGCTGTACCAGTTTGCTGTACCAGTTTACATGGTACAGCAAGGATCGACTTTTTTGGAAAGCTCCCATTTTGTCAACAAAAGCGAATATGGAGCCGAGACGGAGCACGGGGCTCTCGGCCACCAAGCTGCACATCCTCGACCGGCCGCTCAGCCGCGGCAAGACGGAGGCACGTGTGACCACAGGATGAAGCTGTGTATGTGTCTAGTATAACAGCACCACGCTGACTGTTGTGGGCTGCTGTGAACAAACAGGTAAGCTTGAGCGCGTTCTCGTTCTTCTTCTCTGAGATGGTGCAGTACTTCCAGGGCCGCGTGCAGAACATCTCGGACCTCGAGAGCAGGTACATAATCCATATATATCCGTACACCGAGTATGTATATGTGTATATGTGGCTCACATGTGTGTGTATGCAGACTGGACGACGCGGGCTTTGGCGTGGGCGTGCGCGTTGTGGAGCTGCTGTGCCACCGCGAGAAGTCGGGCCGGCGCGAGACGCGCCTCATCAACATGCTGCAGTTCATCGTGTCGACGTGCTGGAAGGCGCTCTTCGGTAAAGCCGCGGACGCGCTCGAACGCAGCACGGAGAACGAGGACGAGTACATGATCCATGAGCTCGAGCCGCTCACTAACAAGTTCATCTCCGTGCCGCCCGACCTCGGCCAGCTTGACTGCGCGGCCTACATCGCCGGCATCATCCGGGGCGTGCTCACGAGCAGCGGCTTCCCCGCGCAGGTCTCGGCCCACGCAGTCGAAGTGGGCAACGGCCAGCGCGACAAGACGGTCTTCCTCGTCAAGTTTGACGAGAGCGTCATGCGTCGCGAGCGCGTACTCACGTAAAAAACGAACGAAAGCGTATTAAATAGACGGTGTCTCGTTAATTGTATCTGGGTTACGCTTCTTAACGACTGACTGACGGAGAAGCCGCTTCACATACGCACGTCGCCATCGGCACCACCGGCCGCGACCGGCTGCTGCTGCTGGCCCCACGTGGCGTAGTCGGCGCGCTCGCTGGCCTTGTATTCCTCCACCATGCTCTGCACGACCTCGCGCGCGCTGTCGAACTCGTCGAGTGAGTCCGCGAACATGGGCTGCTTCTTGTAGTTGTCGATGAACGCGTTGTGCTTCTTCAGGCGGTCGTACTGCACCAGCGAGCGTTGAAAGAGCTACACACAACAATACAACAAGAACAACAATGTAAGAACCCTTCACAGTCAGTCTTTACACTACCATGGCAGACACAATAAAATAAAGCAGGACGTACACTGCCGATGCTCGTGTGGTTGGCGAGCATGAGGCCATTGACCTTGTGCGCCGTCTCGACGTAGGGTGACTTGCGCGAGAGCGCGACCTGGATGGACGCGGGGCCCCACGGGATGAAGCGCGCGAGCTTGCGCTCACGGATCCGCTGGAGCGACTTGTGCACCTGGGACGGGTCCACGTCGCCCTGGATGATGTTGAGGATCGAGATGTAGCAGCCTTTCTTCGTGGACGTGGACACCATGATGTTCTTGGGCTGCAGCAGGCGGCGCATGACGTCGAGCACCGTGGTCTTGCGCACGGCCGAGACCTGCGCGTCGATCGTCAGCGGCGTGTAGCCCGTCATGAGGAAGTGGCACCGGGGCGTTGGGATGAGCGACGCCACGAGGCCGATGAGGTCGTTGTTCATGTAGCCCGGGTACCGCAGCGTCGTCGTGGACGCCGCCATGACGGTCGACACGAGCGAGTTGAGCTGCGCGACCGTCGGGTTCTCAATGCGCAGGCGGTCCATCGCGATGCGGTTGAGCGCCGTGTTGTCGAGCACGACGACGCAGTCTGCGTTGAGCACGAGCCGCTTGAGCGTCAGTATTGAGTTGTACGGCTGCACGACCACGTCGCTCTGCAGGTCCGTCTGGTTGGGGAACACCGAGTACGTCTGGATGAGCTTCTTTGGGAAGTGGTCGTTCAGGTTCTCCAGTAAGTACGAGCCCATGCCGGAGCCCGTGCCGCCAGCGATCGAGTGGCAGAGCACAAAGCCCTCGAGGCTGTCGGAGCCGTCGGCCTCGCGGTCGATCATCTCCATGAGCAGGTCGTGGTGCTGCTCGCCCTGGTGGTAGCCCGAAGCCCAGTTGTTGCCGGCGCCACCGCCGTCTTTCGACGTGAAGAAGTTCTCGGGGTTGTACAGGTTGCGATACCCGGAGTTCAGAATCGAGTTGATCACGCGCGGCTCCAGGTCCATAAGCAGCGCGCGCGGGATGTAGTGCTCGTCGTCAGCCTGGTAGAAGAAGACGTCCTTGCGGTCGTGGCCCTGCGTCGCATAGTCGTGCACAATGCCGTCCGCCGAGATGCCGTGCTCCGCGCACAGCTGCTTCCAGAACTCGGCGCCCACCTGGTTCCCGCACTGCCCCACCTGCAGCGTGATGATCTCGCGCGGCATCTTGGCTTTGCTGTCTGTCGTTCTTGTTTGTTGTTGGATCTGTGCAAAAGGAAAAAAATAAATATGGCGCCAAAATTTTGGTGTCCATCATCCGAAATGAACGAAGATGTTGGAAATGCTCGAAACATTTTGTTATCTTCTGTCTATTTCGTGTAATTATTATTCGAAGACAACAGAATCAGAGAATCACAACAGAAGCCAAGCAAGCACACGGACAAGAGAAGAGTATGGTGCGCAGGAGCCCCACTACAGATAAGGGCAAGCACACCGGCCCATGTGATACAACCGTGATTTGATAGTTAAAGAAAAGGTCGAACAGCCTTTTTGAGTGGGACAACATCCTATTTACATGTACCTATACAAAGTTGCATATTAAAACTTATTAGTAAACCCTGCCATCAGTAAAGTTGGACTCTAGGCCGCTTTCCATAGGTGGGCCAGTGTGCCTGCCCTTATCTGTAGCGAAGCTGAGCGCGTACGCTGCCTCAAGCTGTTCGCACGTGGTAAGAGTCACGGTGCCATTGCTCATGCGACAGGTCTGCCAAAGAGTACAGTCACACCTCCCATTAACTAAACCTTTCAAACTTTACCACCTGTCTAAAATATTCACCGCTTCTTTTTTATCTCTCTAATATGATCAGTCTTTTTTACAAACACTGGTGATTCAAAAAATGGCGGCACAAAAG
>JAASFY010000774.1:0-15838 GCA_023334035.1 Globisporangium okanoganense
CATATCGTAGAATAGTATTTACATGACCAGAACGAACCAACAAGCGACACAAACCCAGAAAAAGTAGAAATTAACAAACACAAATAAAAATGCGTATTGCATGTAAATATTTGGCTTGGCTTTCCACATATTTGGTCAAGATATCACAATATCCCTCCAACCCAACATAAATAAGCGCCCGCGGAGCGGGCACTGCCCGGCTAGTTCAAGTTCTCTCTTTACAAGGATTCTGTCCCACACGAAGTGAAACATGTTTTTCTCCGTAAATTACAATCCATAAATTACAAAATAAAGTAGTCGTATCTCCATTCGGCGACTTTATTCTGAAAAAATAACGTCGTGGCAGTCACTTCGCCACTGAACTGAAACGAAATGCTTGCACGCGCGCTTCAATTTGTGCGTGCGTGCAATGCAACGCACGGTACGCTTGTGCGACATCGAGAGCAATTTCAGAGCTGGCCAGTTCATTTGTGGGGTCTGCACTTTACAACTAGGCCAGCCTTGGCGATCACCTCATCGTTGCCATGGTGCCCTGAAGCCTCGAATGGTCGCTCGCAAAATCTGAGTTCGATCTCCCTCGATCTCAGCGGCCTGGGTCTGGCAGTGGCGGTCGTGGCACCTCGCATGTGTTTTTGCGATCCCCACTCGCGCAAACACTTGCTGAGAAAATCTAGTCATGCAGCTGCGAGACTTGCTGGGATTTCAACTCACTCGGCCACGTGCGCGCGTACCTTGGACGACTGGTGCCTTTCGCACGAACTCAAATCCACGCTGTCACTCCTCGGCACCTCAGCAGCTCGTCTTGCCCAGCAACAGGCAATTGGAGGCCTGTTGCTTCAGCTCAAGAGCTACTCGTCCCACTCAGAGCCGTCGTCCGAAGACTGGTCCCACTCGATACTCTCGAGCTTCTTCTCCTCCATTGCAGCCATCGTCCCTCTCCTTGTGCTCCCACTTTGCTTCAGGACCTTCGACGAGGCGAAGGGCGTGGCCACCGCTCCAGGCGGGAGCTGATGTGTCTCGCCACTCGACTGTCTCCGCAATACTGAGCCCCTGGTATGCTGTTGTTGCTGGGCTCTTCGACTGCAGTGGCTGCATTTCCCACTCGCTGGCTGGACGAGGCCGAGGCCCCAGCCGTCGCAGACCGAGCACCGCTGGCGGATCCGTGCCGACGCGACGATGAAGTCGAGCCGCAGTCGGTTGCAGTGGTGACAGAAGCCGTTCTTCTCCACGAGCCCCACGCCCGAGCCCTTGCAGCCTTCGCATCGGTCCAATGTCGGACGAACGCCGTATGCTTGTGCTCCTCTATAGGCAGCCAGTTGGCCCTGGGCGAACGGCACCAGCGCCATCCCAGGCTGAGATAGTGGCGGAGCTTGGAGCAGCATTGGAGGAAGTGGCTGGGGTGCGTAGCCGCCCATCATCATCATCATCATTGGAGCTGGCGATGGTGGCTGAGCGTACGGGTAGTACATGGGGAATGGCGACATCTGAGGCACGTGCACTGGGACGAATGGGTGTGGACGACAGCAACTGCACGAGCCTTCGGTCGAGTGAGGAGGAGCAGAAGCTGGTGGGTACCCGTAAGGCGATGATGGGTACTGCTGGTACATCCCACTTGAGTACGGCGGCTGCTGCTGCTGTTGCTCAATGGCTTCGCCAGCTCCGACATTGTCTTCGCACGCCGACTGTTCCCGATATTTCTTGGATTTCTTCACTGGAGACGACTCGAGTGACTGCGCTGCTACTGCGGTTTCGAACTTCGCGATCCGTCGGCGCTCGCGCTTCTCTTGTTTCAGGCGTTGTCGCTCCTCTGCTGCTGCTGCTTCGTCGTCCTGTTCACCGTCATGCTGAGCTAGCGCATCCTGGTGCTCAGAGCGCCTTCTCTGCTTGTCGTGCTTCGGTTGCTGGTGTAGATTCTCATTCTCCGCCTTCTTTTGGGCCTCGTCGTCTGGCTTCTCTGTCTCGTCCTGAGCAGCAGCGGATGCCTCTTCAGCACCAGCGGCGGCGACTGCATCGTTGACATTGCCGTTCTCGTTGCTGTCTCTGACCTCCTTGTATGTGTCGTGCGGGGGCGTGCTCACACGTGACTTGCCATCTTCAGCAGCAGCAGGCGCACGGTCACTTTCATTTGCATCCATCTCACTCGTTCTCTTCTTCTTCGCAGCGTCACAAGTTGCTTTGTTCTCCATCAGCTTCTGCTCTTCACTCTCAGTCTCCTCCTGTTTCACCAACTCTTGCTCACGCTCTCGCTCTTCATCTTCCTCTTTCTGCCTCCTCCTCTCCTTCTCTGCTTCTCGTTCTGCTGCTTTTTCTCGCGCCTTCTCCTCGTCCCGCGCCTGCTGACGTTGACGCTCTGCCATCTCTTGCTCTTCCTTCTCCTTCTCTTTCGCCTCGCGCTCCTTCGCGTGCTGGTCCTCGCGCTTCTTGCGCCAGTCGAACCTCCCATCATGCTTCTTAGTCATGTTGCGCTCAAACTCCTTCATGAAGTCGTCCTCCTCGACGATCTTCTCCTTGGCGAACATCGTCTCCTGCCGCTTCTTGCGCAGGAACCGCAGGCGCTCAGCCGCCGTCATATGCGCGGTCTCAGCCTCGTACTGCTGTTCTTCTAGTACTTTACCACCATTCTCAGTACCGATACCACCATTGGTATCAGCGGACGCATGGCTTGGAAGTGATGATGATACTGAATCGCTGTGACTGTCCCCACGGGGGATGCGGATCATGGGCGGCGGCCCCATGTTCGCCATAGGGTTGATTCGTCCTGCGAGCGACGCCTGCAGCCGCTGCACGAGCGCGTTCTTCTTGCTACTGCCGCTTGATACTAAAGTATCAGGAGTATCTGATACCAAAGTACCAGCAGCAATAATGGGCGTCTTGCTGCCGATCACATGTCGAGACTCGTTCGCTCGCTCCGCCCCCGCCTGCTGCTGCTTCTTGACTTTGGTTCTGTCGCCACTGGTATCAGAAGCAGCTACAGACTCGCGGGACTTGCTGGCACCATCGACGTTACGCAGCTCCTTGGGCAGTTTCCATCGGCTCTCCTGTGTGGCCTGCACACAATTATAATAACAGCATACACACCGTCATAGATACAACAGCATCTGATGAGAGAGCGTGACGCCACACACGCACACGTAATTTTGGCACAAAGCGCACCTTATTGTAGTAGTACGTGCGGCCGTCGGGCGACGTGAAGCTCTCCCACGCGCCGCTGCTGTGGTTTGAGACTGCGGATGTTTCATGCGGTGCGGCTGCTTCAGAGTTACTGCTGCTCCTGTCGTGACTGCGCGAGTACTCGGACGAGCGCTTCTTGTGCTTGCGCTCGCTGTTGCTGCTGCGGTCAGGGTCGCCCGTGCGTTCGCTGTGATGATGGTGTCGCGACGAAGGAGAGGGCGACGGCGCGCGCTGCTTGGTCGTCATCGCTTGTTTGCTCTTTGTCGTCGCAGTCGCTCGCCTTGTCAAGACTGTTGAACTCTGTTACGTAGAACCTACAACCTACAAAATATTTCTACTTACTTCCGCGTGTATGACTTGACGTTTGTTTTAAACTTCCGCGCATGAAAATACATTGCGACTACAATTGCAATTTACACATTTGGGAGACATAAAAACACAAAAGCAAACACAAAATTTCCGCGCGTTCGACTTGACGTTTGTATTGATTTTCCGCGCTCCAACAAATCAAATAAAAGAGCAAAAATGTTAGAGCATACCACACACAAAAAACAAGAACGACAATGCTTGAACGGTCATATACCGTTAATGACGGTTTATGACCGTTTATGACCGGTACTTAACTGGAGAATTCACACTAAAAATACTATTTAAATACATTTTACATGTTACGCTATTCACACACAAAAATCACATGATAACCTACATTAGGTACACAGCCCTGCCAACATTCGCCGAGCGTCCACACAAGTCGGACGCAACTTGAGCTGTCTCATCTTCAGCAGCTCCAATTGCGCACGTTGTGTCAGATCCACACGAGCTGCTCGACTCCTTCCTTCGTATCTCTCGACGCCGCTAAGGACACGCCATGCTGTTACAGACGACATCAAATAGACAACGAGTTATCAAAGCCGAGTAAAGCCGTATTCTGTAACATGGCTTCTGTCCACCAACCAAATCAACCGCCACGTGGGTCCTAAATATGCAGCTCCTGGCCGTGGAAGCGCGGTGGGTCACTCGAGAAGCGCCGCTGCAGCAGCGGTGTGGCCTCGTTCTCAGGACTCGCGCTAACCCCAAAGCCCGCGCCTGCACGCGCCCAGTCATTGCTGCTGGGCAGCTGCGGCTGCTTCTTCTTGACGCTCATCATGAAGATCACGAGGAAGCCCGGGAGGATCTCGGGGATCGTGTAGAAGAGCCACGGGTTGGCCACGTGCGGGTCAAAGACCTCGATGGCCGGCATCGAGATGAGCAGCAGCACGCTGCGGTAGAGAAAGAGCAGCGAGACGCCCAGGCCTAGCCACGTGATGCGCGCCGCGAGGCTCGTGGCCAGCGCCGAGAACTCGATCTTGCGCAGCACCTGGCGCAGCTTGAACGCGCAGCGCGCGAGCATGACCGCCAGCAGGAAGAAGAAGAGCGCGACGACGCCGTAGTCCAGCTGGAACATGAAGCTGTTGGTCTGGTACGTCGGGAAGAGTGTCTTGAGTACGAGCAGCGCGAACTCGACCAGGTAGATCCAAACGTTGGCGACTAAGAAGATCTTGCGCGACCGCAGCTGCTGCTTGCTCGCGCGCGTGTACTCGGCGATGATCGACTGGTTGGCGGCGAAGCGCGCGAGCGGCTTCTCGGCACGCTGCGCCTGGTGCAGCACGTCCTCCCAGAAGCGCAGCAGCAGCGTGAAGGCCGAGAAGTAGAGCAGCGTCGCGAGCTTCCCAAAGGACGTGACGCCCACGACGTAGATGTCGATGTCGGTCGGCAGGATGGGCACGTCGATGATCATGTGCTCGTACGTGTACGGCGGTTGCGCGCCTAGCACCCACTCGAACGTGTGCGTGTTGCTCAGCAGGAACCACACGATGCGCGAGACGTACGAGAAGCCCAGAAACGTCGGGAACCACCGCATGCGCTTGACTGGGAGGAGGTGCGTCGCGTGGCCGTGCTCGCCCAGCCGCCCGCGCTGGATGCTCACGGACACTGTGTACGCCAGCGCCATCGCGTAGCAGTACACGGAGCTCGCGGCCGCCGACCGCGTGTAGAAGCAGTGGCCGTCGCCGAACACGCAGATCTGGTCCCACCACATGCCCATGAGAAAGAAGAGCGCTCGAGCCAGGCTTCTTCGTGCTGGTAGTATGGAGCTTTTGTCAAACTGACTCACGGAGCTCTTTATATCAGGCGGCCTAAATATCAGTATCGAATTCATGAGGTTTATTGTGGGATACATGGTATAGGATATTCCATTTATAGTGTATCGGTTTGAAAAGGTATGCATTTGCACAGTATGTAGCTGCTGTCGCGGCTCTCCCGAAACATCCTTGTCTTTCTTCATCCATACACTTGGGATTCTCTGTCTCTTCGTGAGCTCATAACGTCATTAGTACCATCACACTACAATATCTACAATAGCTACACGTAGTGCCTACAATACCCATCCTCGCAGCCATTCTCGAGGCTAAATTCCTCACTCAGGCCACCTGAGCTGGACGCGCGATGGCTTTGCGAAGCACCAGCACGCTCGACAGGCCCTTGTTGCTATTACTGGCCTCCGAAGAGAACGTCAGTGGTGACGGCGTCGCGTAGAAGCAGCTTTCGCAGACGCACAGGACGCCGGACTTGCTCGAAAGCGTCCTCTGCAGGCTGCTGTTGGTGTCCACGAGAGTGTCCTCCTCAACTAGTTCGTCCAGGCAAAAGCGACACTTTGGTGGACACTCTTCTTCAGCATCGCCTGTGTGACTCTCAAGCCCCAGTGACTTTGTGAGCTGTGGCGAGCAGGAGACCGAGAGACTCGAGCGTCTCCTTCGGCTGGACGACTCCTCCTCCTCTCGAGCCTCGTCCTCCGCGTCGCTGTCGTTCGCACCATTGCTGTTGTTGCTGCTGGGGCAATCGCTCGAGTGGAAACGCAGGCTCCGCAGCGTCACCGTGCGTCCGCCTGATCGAGCGCGCGGGCCTGCGGTTGGCGTCGTGTGTGGCGCAAACAGCGAGCCCGAGGGGACTTCGTGGCCCCAGGGACTGTTCTCGTGGGTGAGTGCTGGTGCATTCGATGCTCTCGCTCCACCGAATGCCCCCGCATCAGCTGGTGAGGACGCAGATGAGGACGCATAGTGGAAGGACGAGTCTGGGATGATCGAGATCTTCATGCGCTTTCGCATCCGCTGGCTCTTGACCGTCGCCTCAGGAGCTCCTGAGAATGTGACGCTGGCTGGCTCTTTTTCTATCGCCATGCCGTCGTCATGCGGCTCAGGCTCACGCTGCTCTTCTTGCTTCGTGTAGCCAAGGCCATGGGTCTTAGTCAGGTGCTCTGGGCATTCTGGCTCAGCCTTGCGTGGCTCGTAGCCATTGCCCACGCTCTCTCGCAGCCACGGGTGAGACCACACCTGGTCAATGGACACACGCTCACTGACGTCCACACAGAGCATGCTCGAGAGTAGATCCCGCAGCTCATCACCCACGCGGTTCTCCATCTGCCAAATGCAGAGCAGCTGGCCCACGCCCTGGTGCTTTACGATGCGGAAGCGCGCATCGGACTCGGCCGGTGACTCGAAGGGCGGCGCGCCCGTGACGAGGATGAAGAGCAACACGCCGAGCGACCACATGTCTGCCTTAAGGCCGTCGTAGAACGCGTCTTCCTGGCACGCGAGCACCTCGGGGGCCATGTAGAACGTCTTGCCGACGCGTCCCAGGCACGTGGCGCCGTGCTCGCTCGCGAGCCCAAAGTCTGCGAGTCTGCACTGTCGGAACTCGTCCAAAAGCACGTTCTCCAGCGAGATGTCGCGATGCGCGATGTTGTGCGCGTGGATGAAGCGCACGGCTCGTGCGATCTGCCTGAAGAAGCCTCGTGCGGTCTCGAGGCCACCGCCAAGTGCCGCCTTGCTGCTACTGCTGTTGTTGCCGACCTGGTCGTAGAGCTCGCCGTAGGGACAGTAGTCGAACACGAGGCACCGCGCGTTCGAGTGCGCGTCCAAAAAGTCCTTGTGCAGCAGCAGGACATTGTGGTGAGGTTGCGGACTGAACGCCTCCCACTCGGGACGCACGCTCCGGGAGCTCTCGGATACTGAGCCGTCAACGCCTGAGAACACGTGGTTCCCAGAGAGCCTCCTGAGGATTCGCAGCTCGGCGTCGCCGTCTTCACAGACCGCTGGACCTGAGATCGCCTGCCGCGCGCTCATGTGCGCGATGCTCATCATCTTGATCGCGTAGAGGTTGCCCGACTGCCGGTGCTGCACGAGCGCCACTTTGCCGTAGATCGCTCCGCGTAGTGTTCGCACGTACAGGAACTCGTCCATTCCTAGGCTTCTTCTCTTGGTCTCTGGGGCTTGTCTGCTTTCGGCTGAGCGTGAATGAAGGAAGGAAGGAGTGACTGGGTTGAGATTGAATCAACAGCGGCCAGCTGGCCAGTGAGAATGAGTGCCGCAGTGACCTTTCGGGGCCTGGGAAGCTCATTCCTCGCATTTTCATTCCAATGTACTAAAATAGTACTTCCTCCGTCCCATAATTATATGGCCACTTGTATTTAGTGTGGACCACACACCAATGTCACACCGTGTTACATGCATCCTATTGGCTAAAAGTACTAAAGCTGGCGACTGGCAATTCACTTGTTTTGGACCATTAAAAAAGGTGGGAACTCTTTTCCCGCTCGTGCAAAGGCGACACTCATTTTGCTTTTGCGCTGGGCGAGCACCATGCCGCGGTCTCGTCAAGCGACGAACGTGAGCGACAACGAATGCATGCGGATTCTGGCGCATCTGTGTAAGTTTGCAACCAAAGGAGTGCTTGAGCGTGGCGCCATCAAGGCGACAGCTGAGCTGTTCCAGCGCAGTCGCTCGAAGATCAAGGACTTGTGGCGCACCAAAGGCGCAGCCCCTCGCAGCAAGCATGCCGGCCGCCCGATTGAGTATACTGCTGAGGTGATGAAGGCAAAGCTGAAGGCTGCAGCAAAAGAGCATCGCACTACTGTTTGTGACGTCGCTGGCGCGACCGGCATTTCAAAGTCGACTGTGCAGCGGAAGTTGAAAGCGAAGGAGGGGATACGGTGTGTGACGGTCGGTGCGTCGCCAGATTTGTCTACGGAACACAAGGAAAAGCGGCTTGGATTTTGTATCTTTAATGTCACTAATAAACGAGGTACAAAGCGGATACTGATATCATCTTGGCTTGTGTGCGTCGTTTTTGCTAACAAAATCCTGCTGTCAATGTGTGTTAATGTGTGTACCAAGCTGGACTATTCTTTTCAGACTGCAGTGACAGCGTTCATGTCGATGAAAAATGGTTTTACGTGAACAAAGTCAACAAAATCTACTACCTGGCAACTGATGAAGAGGACCCGCACACCACCGTGACCAACAAACTGCACGTGACGAAGGTGATGTTCCTCGTCGCAATCGCACGTCCCAATTACGACCACCGCAACCAAGTCATTTTTGATGGCAAATAGGCTTGTGGCCAGTGATCGAAGTTCGAAAAGCCGTGCGAAATTCAAAGAATCGAGCTGCGGGTACAGACATCATCGTGCCAGTGGAGCTGAATGCAGAACGATACAAGACCCTCATCATCAGCAAACTCCTGCCGGTGATCAAGGCAAAATGGATCGGTACGTGAAATTTGTTTTTAAATTTGCCAAAATGAATTTCATATGCTAATTTTGATGGACGTGCTACTGTACTATTGACCGTAGGCTCAAACCAGGTGACTATCCAACACGACAACGCAACATCCCACAACTCAGCAGTGCTGCCGGAAATTGTCGAGGCGGGGATGCAAGACGGCTGGAGAATTTCGTTTCGCAAGCAGCCGCCAAAGAGCCCAGATCTCAACGTCTTAGATATGGGCTTCTTTCACTCACTCCAAACTATCCAGCACAAGACGTCGTGCATTAGTTGTGCAGATTTGATTTCAGCTGTAGAATCTGCCTTTGTTGATATGGATGCGCTTACGATTGACGAAGTGTTCCTCACACTTCAGACTATCCAAGAGCAGATTATGCTTGCTCTTGGGTCGAACAATTACAAGCTCCCTCATCTTCACAAGGATAAGGCGCTGCGTGAGACAGGCAACCTTCCGCGCTCTTTGAAGTGCGATGCAGACGCATTCAAGACAGCGATCCGGGCGCTTAGCTATGAAAAAAATGTTTAGGAGGATAAAGGCGTAATCCAAGGGTTTTGACATAGTAACATGTAGCCTTATTCGCTACTGCTTTTTGATTGGCTAAAATATGCATGGCAATTATGCCGATTGCTTATTTAACACGATTTTCTCCAATCAAAATTATAAATATAAGCAATTAAAATAGACTCTAAAATGGGCTTACATAGCTGTTCAAAGTGAGCTCTATCGAATGACACTCTTTCTCCTGCACAAGTCACATTTTTCGCTGCACACTGAACGAAGGCATTTAGAGCCCACCACATCCGGCACTGAAATGAGTTTGATATGTATCGAAGCGTATTTTCAACAGCAAGACATGCGTGACGCAAAGATGCAATCAGTGATTGCGACTCTACTGCATTTTTTTAGTTTGCGCGGGCGATTTTTTTGAGCGAGAAACGCACGAAAAAGAGAAGTGGCCATATAATTATGGGACGGAGGAAGTAATTCAGTATGTTTTTTTGTTGTTGTATGATTTGTTTTAAAGCTGCCTAAAAAGCCCATACCATCTTCCTTCGCCTATAAATATTGACGCTTATAAAAGACCAGTCAATGTGAGCCAATCAGAGAAGCGAAATCGACAGTAGTGGGATGTTTCGCTTATAAAAGACTGAAATGGGGGATGGGAGTGAACTTACATTTGTGCGGTCTTAGCACACGTGGTCTGCTCCATTCAGTCCTCGCTTTCGTTTCCAACTATTCTTCGAGACGCCCATGGGCAAGCAGCAGGCGTTCACGGCGAGGGAGAAGCTCGTTATCGTCGTGCGGCTGAAGATGACAGGGGATACCGCGGCCACCGTAGCCCACTTCTTCCCCAATCTCAGCGGTCCTGCAGCAGCCGCTCGTCGCAAGCTTGTGTGGGGATGGGGACGCGACGAAGAGAAGCTGCGTGACGCATGCAAGACTTTGAAACGTGGGGCACGCAAGAAAGAGTGACCGCCGGGCGTTACCGCGACGCTCCCTCCGGACTCTGACGAGGAGATCATCGTTTGGATCAACGAGTTGCGTGGAAACGGCGTCCCGATCTCAACAACCATGCTCGCCGAGCACGCCAAGATCGTCGCGACTGCCAACAAAATTGCCGCCACCTTTCAAGCATCGTGGTGGTGGCAGAAACGATTCCTGGCGTGCCACCAACTGTCGATGCGCGCAAGAACGCGTCAGGGCCAGATCACGCCTCCTGAGCTGGACGACATTTCTGCAAAGTTCGCTGACTTAGTGAAGAAAAATATGGCAGAGCTTGGTGTATCAAGAGTCTACAATGTAGATTAAACTGGTTTGTATTGTACAATTTTACGGTATCTGCAGCGCGTTCATCAAACTAACTAACAAGTTGTCATGTTTTATCCGTACAAATGGTAGCTATTTTTTTATGAATACCTGCCGGCGCACACCATTAACAACAAAGGAGCCAAGACAGTATGGATTCGCTGCAGAGGCAAAAGCAAGGAGAGGGCAACGGCGATGTTGCTCGGTGACTCTGACGGAACAAAGTATCCACGTTTTCTAGTGTTCAAAACACAGCGCTCGCAGCTCGATAACGTCCGCGAGCGGCATGGATTCGGCAGGAATGTGTGGCGTGACATCTAAGCACTACAGGACAATGTGTAAATTCACGGGAACGCCAAAGGTCAGTTTGTGTACTTTTGGTGTGAATTTGTATATTTATCCAATTTCCCATTATTGTACCTTTCACATTTGTTGTCTTCGATTTTACGATGCTTATTCGTGTTTGCTGCAAATGCTAATTCGGTCCAGCCGTGCGTTACAGCAGCATGTGACGAGTTCAGTTGCTGACAGCACAGCATCACCATTTCCACTCAATTAGAAGCCGTCTGTGAACAGTCCCATATGGGAAAAGGGATTTGATCAACTGCCACGGCATCGAAAAGAGCGACACGGGCTCGCGCTAGCACAAGCTCAAGGCCAATACAAGCAGATGCGAACGCTACGATCGAGAGGCTCACGTGCGCTGCGAAGCGATCGCGCCAGTAAGGACGGACATGCTTGTCGCGATGTGTTGGGCAGTCCTCTTTTGTCCTGATTGTGTGCACTCTATGCTGTCTATTTTTAGCTCGCAAGAGAGGCATGCGACCGCTCGCGCAACGAGCTGCCGTGGCTGCGTCAGCACGAGCTCAATATCGAGACGAGTCCGGACGCTACAATTGAGAGAGGTTCAGGTGCGTCGCGGAGTTCGCGCCTGTATGTACGGGCGTGCTTGTACGATGTGCTCACTTCAGCTTAGGCCTTATTTTGTACTGCTATAGCCACCTATATTTAGCTTATGAGAGACTCATGCGACGCTTGCACAACGAGCTGCCGTGGCCATGCGTCTGTTGAGCAACCGGCACGGCGCAGGCACGAGCGCACGGCGACGCGTGCTGTTGGATTAAGCGCTGTGCAGTCGCACAAACAAATACGAGCTGGTGAGATCTGTCATTTGGCATG
The DNA here is from genome assembly GCA_023334035.1 of Globisporangium okanoganense. Taxonomy (NCBI): domain Eukaryota; phylum Oomycota; class Peronosporomycetes; order Pythiales; family Pythiaceae; genus Globisporangium; species Globisporangium okanoganense. The sequence continues at coordinate 11,758 of JAASFY010000774.1, forward strand.
GGATGTGAAAGTGTGCGTCGGGCTAACTATTTGGTGCTGATTTTGAATAGGAAAATATAGCAATCAAGCGCGACCGTGATCCAATCAATGAAGCTTCTTTGTCCCAAAATATGCTTTGTCTTGTCTTGTTTGCTATTGTTGTTAGGTCGGTGCGCGATTGAGCGCGCAGTATCTCGTATCCCGGTGATGAGCAGCCCAAGACGCTCACTTGCGAACTCGAAGCAATGGACTCGGTACAAATAGAGCTCTCAGCCGTGGTTGCTGTGCGGGTGACAATGAAGATCGGAGAGCCGCTCACGGACTGCCGACTGATCCACAAGCAGCCTATTGAGCTTACGATGACGTGTGAAGAAGGCCTCGGTGTGCTACTGGCCAAGATATCGGCTCGAGTCAGTGCTCATGACGCAATCGTGTGGACTGAAAGTGATGGCGTTTACCTGAAACCTGGGGCCCAGTCAAAGCGGCGAGAATACGTCCAGCTGCGTGCTGATCGGTTTATCGACCAAGTCAATTTATTGTGGAAGAGCGCCAGACGGCGGAAGATAGCGTTGGTTGACTTTGTTGTCGACTTGTACGCGTACGTCAGCAAGGTGGCGGTCGGTGGGACACAGCTGCGACGAGCGACAGGCCCGCGAATTCAATAAGCATCGCAAGAAATGAGCCGCTTCCTCAAAACTACCCCAACAGCACAGCGCCCACATCCATCCAGCTTGGCGTTCCGGTACTTCGCTACACAGAATGCACGGCAGCCAGATGGCTCGACACCGGAGCTGCCGGCGCACGCCACGTTCCGGCAGCTGCAGGCTTTAGACCGCTCCATCGAGACAGCAAACCAGCACCAAGCAACAACAGAGCACGCACACTCACCGGCCTACAAGACGATCAGGGTCCGTATCAACGGTGGAGACGTCAACTTCGACTTCAACATAAGCGATCTCAGAAACGCGCTCAGCCTGCCAGATTTTGATCTCCGGCTGCCAACTGCAGTGGACACTGCTATTACAGATTTGCAAGGAGAGGACATGAAAGACATTGACCACATGAGCACAGTATAGAATTGCATTATATCGTTATTTCATTTACGCTATAACCACAACGCATGTAGATATTTCTTGCTGAGTCCACTTCCTTGGTGCACTGCTTCATGGCGACATCCAGGATTTCTTCTGGAGGAAACGCGAATGCCAGATTCGCATTCTTCTGCAGCCATCGCTTTAGCAGCAAGAACCCCGTCTCGATTGGGTTGAGCTCGGGCGAATATGGTGGGAGGAAGAACAGCAACGCTCCCACCGAGTGAACAGCATCCTCCAATTCCTTGTACATGTGAATCTGGGCGTTATCCAGAATCACAATCGACCTCGGCAGCGGCCACGGGCGAAGGGTACAGACACCACAGCTGGTTGGTTGCGACGAGACCACGCGAAGCCGCAACTGCAGTGACGACTGTCCTTGGCAGTTTCGTCGATAAAAACCAACTGGTCTGGGTACTTGTAGAAATGTGCCAATCGAGCGACGTAGCTTGATCGTTCGAGCGCGCTGGCTTCTCACGCCCGCTTGGTCAGAACCTTGCGTGTCATGGCGAGATCGAACCGTAGAGCGCGGCATATCGTGGACGCTGACGCTAGCACATTCGCGAACTTGACGCGCATTTCTGCCTGCAGCTCTTCGATATAAAAGCATGGGTTGGTTTCAATGTAATTCAACACAAAGTCACGCACATGCTGCGGCCACCGTGAGCTTTTTTTCGCTTCCGGTTTTCAGCACACAGTACCTCTTTGCTGAAAACACTGATACCACCTATTGATCGAGCGGCTCGAGACGCCGAGCACCAAGGCGACTTAGTCCAAGTCGACGTCGCACAGGTAGTGTAGAACCACAGCTCTCCATCGCAGGTCTTTCGAGAACGTCATCACAGCAAAAGGAAAATGGCAGTGCGAGTTATGTCCGAGATGGCGCTGTTACTGAGCGCCATTCACTGGACTTTGTGGAAGAGAACGCGCTACTTAGCAATTGGTGGCTCTTATTCGTACTATTTTTTAGCAAATCGTTTTTCTTATTCGTGGGGCAATAATATTAAAACTAGTGAGAACCGCGAATAAGCAAATATCATTTGGATTTATTCGCGTTTTTAGACTTCAAAACTGACAGAATATTTGTAAGGCACAATAAATTGTGCCTTACTTATCAATATACTTTATTTTGAACGCGTGATCAGGCTGGTGGAATGCATACTTGTCGGTCCAGTTCCTACAACATCACTTCGGTGGCCGAGCCGACCGCACCAAGCCAGTGCTTTTGCTCTGGGATGACTTCTCGGGGCACTGGACCCGAGAAATTATCGAGTGTGCAGAAAGCCTCAACGTCAAGCTGCTTAAGGTTCCTCCCAGCGCGACGTCAGTGTGCCAGCCAGCCGATGTCGCCTGGAACAAGCCGATGAGGCAAATGCTGTGCAAGTGCTGGGTTGACGATTTGAAATCGCAGCTAACTGCAAGAATGAAAGGAAAGCCATTCAAGCTGACACCGCCGTCAAGAAAGGTCATTTGTGGGTGGGTAGCTATGGCATGGCAGTCTCTGTCACCAGAGACTATTTCAGGTGGTTTCAGACGCGCAAAGATTACGCACTGTGATACGCATGTAGATACTGAGGTTATCCGTGAGCTTGTGAGCCTGGATCTGGTTGAAGTCTGTGGATTCGGACGATGATTTTGAGAGCGCTGATTAAGCGCGTTGATTTCAATGCATTCTTTTTAATCAACCGCACACCCAAAACATGTGTTTTTTGTGTATGCTTTTTCTTTGAACCACTTGAAAACATGCTGTTTGTGGTATACCGCAGGGTTATAAGCGAAGGAAGCCGATATTACCATTTAAAAATGGGCTGTCATGGCGATTACGGGTGATTATGGAGCGTGTGGGACATCGCTCACCGCTCACGTTCGCTGAATCGATTGGTCGGACACTGGTCAAACTCGCGTGCTCCTGAAAGGAGGGGAGGTCATGATCCAACCCAAGCTCATAGACTTCATGCGTGGTTGCATGTCCAATGGCTCCTATACGACTATCCTCTTTCAACACCCACTCGATTGGGATCTTTGGTTGAAATCGCCAGTCTGGGCGTATTTCTTTGTGGGGTTCACTTCCCACTGAGAGCAGACTGGACGTCATGATGGCCATGCGCGACAACACCCAAGAGAATTATGAGTCGCAGAGCGCAATCATGTGCTTTCGCTGTCTGAATGTTGAAGCGAGCGCAGTGCCACTCTCAAGTGTACAGGCAGCAGCGTTCTCTTTCTCACCATCCGAATGGCAAGAGCCGAGTTTATTTCTTCTCGCCACAATCATCTGAATTTTTATTACAGTACTGGCCATCGATAAGGCAGCTTACTCTCTACGTGGGCCACTCAGAGGGCGTTCACTCATTCACTCGAGAGCCTGGGCTCACGAGTGAACGAGTGAACGCCCTCTGAGCTTCATTCACTTCTCAATTTGCTTCGTGGCCAGAAGACAAGGTACACGCAGCAGAATACAGTTAACCAGTCAGTCGGTATATTGAACGCAACACGGATGGCCTCCAAGACTCCCGAGGCCATGCTGCGCGAGCTCGTGCTCACGCCCGACGAGACGCACATGATCATCGACGAGGCCGAGCGCATCATCTCTGAGACGCTGGCCATCAACGAGCTCTTCCTCGCGAGCGACCACCACATGAGCAAGAGCGAGTGGAAGCTCGTGAAAAGTAAGGAGAAGGTCCAGGTCTACCGCAAACGGAAGGCGAAGAAGGCGAAATTCTGCGGCAGCAAGAGCTCGAGTGGCTCCAGTGAGGAGAAACGCTCCCCATCCAGCCCCGGCCGCCCTCAATCGGATACCAGCGAGACGGCCACAGTCAGCGCAGCTTCAACCAGCTCGATACCCTTGCTGAGAACGTCAGGGGGTAGCCTACGCAGCGACAGCTCCGGATCCAGCGATAGCTGTGGCACCGCCTGCGGCAGCAGTAGCTGCGACCACACAGTGGAGATCAACAGGACCAAGCCCATCGGTACCCCGCTTGTTATCGCCACGGGCATCATCGCTGGCACCGTCG
>JAASFY010000775.1:0-15838 GCA_023334035.1 Globisporangium okanoganense
AATTATATAGAGGTAAAGACTGCTTTGCATGCGTTAAAAGGGTAAAATCTAGGGTTTATTTAAGAAATGCATGGTCGTGGACTTCAGCTAATCCTAGTCATGTACCCCTTAATAAGTGTAAACGTTTGGCGCAGTTTTTGATAAAACCACTCCATGGAATTAAACGAATGAGCCTTACTATGATTCGTCTCGCCAAGACGAATCGATTGGTGTACAAATATCATGGGGTAAAAAAGCGTCTTCGATGCCCCCGTCCTCTGTTAATTAAGCCCGAGATTTCCACTCAAAAACGAATATGCCCCTCTAAAACCAGCAACGCAATCCCAATCCATCCATTTGATTGGATGTAATTGTTCGTCTCGTCACCGTGCTATTGGCCAATATGTTTAATTTTCGGATTGGAGCTCAGGAAGAAAAAAAGCGAGATTGCATCTGGCCTGTAAACCTAAAACGGATCCGTACCATGAAAGGCGAAACGACATGCAGTCATGGGAAATAGCGATCAATATGCCGGCCCCTGCGTGTACATTTGCAGCTAGCTACACAATACCAGTAACAGCAGCTGAGTGAGCCAATAGAGTATGACCGAGTCGAGCGAGAGCGCCGAGCGCTATGGCGCCACCACCGGTGGCGAAGAGCTCCCGAGCGACGTGCTGGCGTCCAACTCGTCGTCACACGCGTCGGCGTTCCGGCTGCTAGAGCAATACTTTGAGGCCGACATGCTCACGCTCGAGCAGCTGCAGTTCCACAAGCTCAAATACACGCAGCTAAACGCGGGCGTGCTCGAGACGTACAAGCACGAGAAGGCGCTGCTCAAGGCGGCCAAGACGCTCAACAGCGAGCTCCTGAGCGAGAAGATCAGCGTCGAGAAGCAGGCGATCCGCAAGGCCGAGGAGCTCGCGGCCTTCACGTCGGTCGACAAAGAAAAGGAAAAAGCGCTCAAGGAACTCGCCGAGTGCATCGACCGCGACGCCGTGCTCACGTTCGAGATCACGGAGCTCCAGCGCGAACACGTTGACCTATTGGCTCAGAAAGACGATATCCTCGCGGCCCACGCCAAGCTCATCGAGCCCGAGGTCAAGAAGCTCACGGACGAGATTAGCAAGCTCAGCGACGAAAACCACCGTATTGACAACGAGATCGCCAAGGACAGTCAGCGCAAGAAGGACTTTCTAGGCCGTCTCGAGTTTCTAAGAAACAAGAACGCCCGTCTGGAGCAGAGCTGTGGGGGCGAACAGAAGCAGCTCATGCAGCTCCAAAATGACCCCGAGCGCATGGAGAAACAGGCCGACGTGGTCCAAAAAGCCGTGGCGAACCTCGAGCGCGAGATCTGCAAGGCCCGGGAGAAGCTCGTGGAGCTCGACGCCATGGTGGACGAGCAGAATCTCAAGACCCGCGAGGCCGAGGACGTTCAGAAGGAGCTCTCGCACAAGCTCGACGTCCATCGCGACACGATCGACCAGCGCCAGCGGGACGTCGACCACGTCAACCTGCACTTGCGCGAGGAGCAGAACACGCACGTGCTGCGCCTGAGCGAGAAGACGCGGCTCGAGATGGCGGCCAAGGCGCTGGAGCTGAGCTTTCGGCGCGAGAATGAGCGCACGCAGAAGGACCAGAAGGACTACGACCGGCTCAAGCGCGAGCTCAAGAAGAAGATCTTGCTCTACGACAACAATCGAGCGTTGCTGCCGAACTTGAAAGCCCAGGTCATCGACGCGCAGCACCAGATCAGCGCCTTGAAGGCCGAGAACAAGAAGCAGACCCAGATCCAGCTCGAGGTGAAGCAGCAGGTGGATTTGCTCATTGCCCGGTTCCTCAAACAGGAGGACGGCGAGAAGCACCAGTCAAGCGACCTTGACGAGCTCACGAGTACAGTCACAACGCTGGAAGACGAGGTCGCGCAGTGGCTCATCGAGGAGAGCAAGCAGAAGAAAGTGATCGCAATGCTCACGGCACAGCGCGAGATGAAAGCCCGCGAGGCGGCTTCGGCGCTCGAGGCCGAGCGCCAAACGCAGCAGGAGCTCAAGATGAAGGAGCTCGTGATCTTCGACTTGGCCAAGAAGTGGAACGAGACTAACAACCACTTGAAAGAGTTCTCGGCGCTCTACGATGTGGTCAAAAACGAGCGCAATAAGTACGTGAACCTGATCCAGGCGAGTTCGCAGGCGCTGGCCGAGATGAAGGAGAAAATCAAGATCCTCCATAACGAGGTCGAGGTGCTGCGCAACGAGTCGCTCGCCAAGGACAAGGCGCTCGTGAAGGAGAAGCTTGCGCACGGCACGGCGCAGTGCTCGCGCGACTCGCTGCGGCTCGACACGAACAAGAGCCACGAGCAGTACCGGCTCAAGCAGGAGCAGGTCGAGCAGCAGATCGTCGAGATCGACAAGCTCAATGGGATCATCACGGCCACGGAGAAGGAAATGCTCCGTCTCAAGAAAAAGTACGAGCTGGCGGTCGATGCACGCAACGCCACGGGCGTGCAGCTCATCGACCGCAACGACGAGCTCTGTATCTTGTACGAGAAGTCGAATCTTCAAGAGCAAGCGCTGAATGAAGGTGAAATTGGACTCACGCGCAAGGACCAGGAGATCCGCATGCTCAAGATTCAGCTCGCTGACTTGCAGCGCCAGCTTGAGAACGCTCGGAGACAGCTACCTGGACTACCCAAGCTCGCCCAGCGGATCCTGGACATCCAGGAGGACCTGAAGCAGGAGAAAGACGTGACCGAGCTGCTCTGCCGGGACCTCGAGACCCCAAAGAACAGCGAACGCTGGCGCCCCCTCGAGGGCGACGACCCGGACGAGGACCAGCTTGCCACCAAGATGGCGTACCTCGAAGAGCGCTTCAACAAGAAGAAGGAGCAGCTGCTCGAGAAGGAGCTCGTGCTCGAAGAGGTCACGAGTCTTTCCAACAAGCTCCGGCTCCAGGCCACGGAGCGCCGCGGAGAGACCTTGGAACTCGCCAAGAAGGTCAACGACTTCCAGGGCAAAATCAAGGAGACGACGCGCAAGATGATGGCCGTGGTCTCGGAGCTCTCCATGTACCAGGCCACGGCCATGAAGCTCCAGCAGGAGAAGCACGACGTGATCGTGGGCGTTGAGGAGTGCGGCCGCAGAGCCCAGCAAGGCATTGCGCCCAACGAGTTCTGCGAACATCAGCTGCTGCGCCTTCAGGCCCAGAAGCTCCGTGACGACGAGATCCGCGCTACGAAGCAGCAAATGCGCGCCTCGGTCGCCCACGCGCAGAGTTTCCCCACGCAGCTCACGTACACGACGGCCGAGGCTCGGCCGAATGCGTACATCCCTGAAGAGCTGGGCATTCCCAAGCCCTACGGCCAGCAGGCGCCGTTCAAGCCTTCGCAGGCTGGGACGACCATGCGCCACATCCGCAATCCTCAGAAGCGCGACATTGAGATCTGAGTTTCTTCACATGAAGGTTGCAGGTTGTATGATACATCATGATACTTACGTACCAACTCGGTTGTGTTTAGCTATGTACTGGTGGACACTGGTGCATGGCTGTTGGTATTGTTGTTGGCCATGCGCGTGATCTTTTCTTGGGCCTTCTTGAGGCGGCCGTCGAGGTTGAGGTTCTGCGACATGGTGTCCAGCATCTCGCGCTTGGTCTTGTCGAACTTGGCCTGTAGCACCATGAGCTCGCGCTCGAACTTGACCTGGAGCTCCTTCTCGCGTGTGTTGTGGGCTTCAATACAGGTCTTGAGCTCGTCCTGTAGGTTGGTGAAACGAAGGTTCCCATCCACGAGCGTCTCTTCCGAGACCTCGAGCCGAGAGTAGACGCCCTCGAGCTGGGCCTTGAGCACGGCCACTTCGTCTTCGGCGGCTCGTGCACGAGCTTCCAGGGCGTCCCGCAGGTCACAAAGTTCGTTTGCGGCCTGCTCGTTGCGGTTCGCGAGCTGGATCATCTCGTAGCGCGCGCCCATGGCGATCGCCACAAGTTTGTCCTTGCGCTCGTTCTCCTAGAAAAGTGAATAATGATTTAAAAAATCAGTCAAATATATATATGGGCTGAGAACCAATTTTCATTATAAACTGTGTGAGCCCACGAGTCTTGGAAAACAATGTTCGTACTTTGGTCAGCACGGCAATCTTCTTGATCTCCGAGGCCAGCAGCAATGCAATGCGGTCGCGTTCCTAGAATATACGAAATTGTCAGAAAACCACCATTTTCACAATGTTCGGCTTGGAATTCACGGTACTCTTCCGACTTTTTTCAGATCGTCTTCCTCTTCCTGTTGTGACGCGAGCGTCTGCATGAGGCTCTACACATGTCCACAACAGCACAGCATGATTATTAGAATATAGGCCAACGAACCCTCTCAATTAATCATTAGGGTCTTTGGCACCTTGTACATGTTGGTGATCAGGTCGACGCTCAGCTTGAGCTCGTCAAACGCCTTTGCCGTGATCTGCACGACTTCTTCCAGCTAAACATATAATGTCACACACACAAATATATGTTGTATGTTGTAACCTTTGCGCGGGGTTCTCTGTCTCAACGTATAAAGCCATCCTCCTACCTTCTGGACTTTGGGGATGTGCAGCTTCTTGCCATCCAAGTGCGCGCGCTTCTCCTCCTCGTACTTGCGCTGCAGATGCGCATTGTCGTCTTCCAGCTGCGAGTTGGCGAGAATGAGCTTCGCGTTCACGGCCTTCAGTTCTGCGAGCTCGCGCTTGAGCTTCTGCATCAAGAATTGCACTTCGTCCAGCAGTGCGCTGTTCTTTGCACTGCTATTGCTGGCGCCCTTGCCACTCCCAGGTCGGCCGCTGAACGCACTCGCGGCCCCTATATTTTGAACGCCTCCGCCATTATCGATCATAACCTCGCCTGCGTAAAATCCAGCTGGTGCTTCTGTGGTGTGAATTGGACTCTTGCCAGCTTTGCGGCTCTTGCTGGCGAAGCGGTCGCGCATCTCCCGCTGGAGGTCGAGCAGCCCCTGCACAAGCTTGACGTGCACAGAGAAATACAGACGTTAAGGACCCACTTTGAGTGCTGGTTTCATGGACCTCAGCATATACAGTGAGCAGTGTGGGGTGGATATATAGAGCTGCGAGTCGTAGGAAGCCAGGATGTCCCGCTCCGAGTCGCCACCGCGGACGCCAGGCGTGCCAGACTCGAACGTTCTATGCAGCGATGCAACTAAACGTTAGGCAACGTATAAATACAACATATACAACACCAACAATGCACAAAGCAACACTTCACAGTAAAAGTGCGCAAATAATACCCGAGCTCGACGTCCAGGGCCTTCTTCTCCTTGAGCACGTCCTCGGAGATCTTGCTCATGAGCTCACGCCGCGCCTCAAAGAGCTCGACGATGAGCGCGTCCTTGGCGCTCGTCTTCTCCTTCTTGGCACTCTTCTCGAGAAAGTCCCGCAGCTGCGTCTATTACCAGCAAGCAAACAGCAAACAGCATACATAGTGCACCACAACGTTATCACCAAAAAGCACGTGCAGCACATAGGTGACCAAGCAAGCAAGCCAGCGCCACGACGTACTGTCTCTGCTTCAGCCATCGAGAGCAGCGCTTGTGCGCCTGATGCGTCGTTGGCGCTCGTGCGCTGGAAGAAACCGACGCGGAAGTCGAGCAGCAGGCGCAGGTCGGAGCGCAGACAGCACAGCTTGGCACTCTCGTCGTCCTCCTGCTGCTTCCGGTTGGCTGCGGACGTGCTAAGCAGCCCGTGCGCTTCGTGCCCACGCAGCGCGCGGCTGTGCTGCAGCTGTAGTTCAATGTGCTTGGCGAGCGCCGTTACATCCTCGCGCCAGTCGAGTGCGCGCTTCGCCAGACGCACAACGTCCTTCTTCGTGTGCGCCGAGGCGCCGCCGCCGCTTCTGCTGCTGGTTGAGCTCAGCGCGTCCTGCTGGTGACGTAATGCAGTGCTGATCTCCTCATTCAGGTCCTCGAACTTCTTGTGCAGCTCATGCGCCTGGAGCGCACCGCCCCCTTCCATTGCGGGTCGTTTGTCAGTCACTCGCTTGGCTTCAGCTCCCAGCTTCAACGTGATGCGACCTTTGGAGGAAAAAGTGGGACTCAATACAAACAGCAAAAGGATGCAACTGCAGGCATGGAAACAGCACATAGGCTTCTTTTCTCTGTTGTTTCTCTTTCATTCGCATCGTTTCCTTCTTCTCTTTTGTTTCTCTTAAATAATGGCAACCACGCGCTGGCGAGAGCTATGATGGCAGCATCCGACGACATCGCATGCACCACACGCGCTCCACGTCCGCATCACCGTCTACTGTCTATTTGCATCTGTTTCTCTACCAACGATGATCTCTAGCGCCAAGTAACCGAGCGAGGCCGTCAGCACATACCACACGCCACACACATCCACGAGTCTCTCCGTCTTGCACTCCACATACTTTACAAAAACGACGAAGAGCTGAACGACTCCAAATCCTCCGTCAGAGTATGCTCGTGATGCTCGGTATCGTCGTCTCTGGTCACCTTCTCGCGTTCGACAACACGCTGTGCTACACGCGCGCGCTCAGCTTCTCGAGCTCTTTCCTCGCGAACACGCTCTTCCTGCGCTTCGAGCTTCAGCTTGCGACGCTCCAATTCTTCGCACTCTCGTTCTTTCTCACGCTCTCGTTGCTCCGTCTCTCGACGACGCTGGGCCTCCAGCTCTTCGCTACGCTCTTTCTCCTTCTGCTGCAATTTCTGTTGTTTCATCTGCTCCATGGAACGCGCCGACAGCCACAGCGAGCTGGTTTCGCTTTCTTCTGGGCGAATTGGAGATTTGCCGTTCGACGATTCCTTCTGAGCAAGCAGACTCCAAGCGCCACGATTTTCGACCTTTAGTGGCTCAGTGCTTGACAGATCATCTCTAATTTTCTTCGCTGCATCTGCAGAGAGAGCTTTAGAAAGTGAACTTGAGCAACACAATTCAAGCAAAAAAGGTCCAACACTAACCTGTGCGAGAGGAGCTTGAGTCTGATATCTGGGATAGTGCGGGTCCGCTCACGAGCGACGGAGACTGTAAACGATTGAAAACACAAGCGTTAAACAAAGCAAAGTCCCGCTCAGCGATGATTAGATTGGATTACCTACCATTTGGAGAGGAGCTTCGCCATCGGACTCAGAATCGCTTTCGCTATCACTATCGGAATCCGACGAATCGGAAGAGCTTGAGCTGTCAGAGGAGCTGGCACCACCCGCGTGCTTCTTCTCTGAGTCGTCAACGTCAGCACCGCCATCAGCGTCGGTCATGACCACGTCTTGATCTGGTCGCTTCTCTTGAACTCCGTTTGACGGAGCTCTATATTCCATTTCAGCAAGTTGGTGCTTCAATTCTTCTTGTCGGTGTCGAATGTTGAGCGCAGCCACCTTAGCCGACTTCAATCGGTTGACGGGAGGCGATGTCTTTCCTTTCTTCGCTGCTGCGGTGCTGACTGGACGCTTTCGCTTTCGACCAATGCCATTTTCCTGCAAGTACAACGAAAAGTCAGCATTCAACACAGATTGATGCAAACAGCGCCACTGCCTAACGTACCCGAACATATCCTTCCAGCATGCGCAAACAACGAGTGTCGAACGCGTTGATGTCAATCTCAACTTCGCCGTACTCATTTGCGAGTTTCGCGACTGGAACAGCCTCTGCGATGATTTGAAGCACCCGATTGATCTTATCTTGTGGAAGCGATCGGATATCGGCACCCAAGCGAGCTTTGTCCATCTGGCTCATCGGTTCATTCAGCTCTTCTTCCGTCAAGTCTTCCATTTTGAACGGCCTGCACATCCAAACACCACAAAATAGTTAGTAAACCGCACTGCAATATAAGGATGAGATAAAAAAAACTCACCGTGCAGCCGATTTCGAGGGCTTCGGGGTCACAATCTTGACGGCACTTGGCTGGAGTTGCTCGAGTGTAGCTTTCAGTCGCTCGATGTCTTCCTTCAGGGACATGATCAAGCCTTGGTCATCTTCCGAGATCCTTCGCTTCGTGTTTCCTTTCGCGCCTTTGCCGCCCTTCACCTTCTTCAACGAATGGCCAGTCTCGTACTTCTTTTCCTTTTTCATCTTCACAAGTTTCTGACCGTCACCAAGCTTCTCCCTTGCCGCCGCCTTCATGTTCAGGCTCTTCATACGCTTCTCGAAATCCTCCAAAAGCTTCACCGCAAAGATGTGCACTTGACTGTGAGCCGCATTGTACAGCATCGCGTTCTTGAACACCAGTCGGACGTGATCGGCAAAAACAGACGTGTCGTCGTAGTATCCACCTTCCAGATTTTGTCGAATCGTTCCGAGATCCATTGGCTCCTTGATGACTTGGAAGTAATCAGGGATGCCTAAAAGCACTGGGTCCACGGGCGCTAAGAACGGCGCTGCTTTCGGGTTGGCCATCACGCCCTTCAGGATACTGTGGCACTTCTTCACACCATGCGGAACTCGGTCGAACTCAATCATATTCTCCTCTCGCAAATGGGCTGGAGCAACACGCTTTCTCTCGGACCGACCCCTGGAAGCTAACGAAGGTGAGCTGTAATCGATGACTGGGGCGAGAACAGGCCGCGGTGCGACTATTCTCACTGGTTCTGGGACGGCGACAGTGACGGGCGGTGTGACGACAGCAGTAACGGGTACTGGAAGGAGAACAACCTTCGGCTGGAGTTTAATTGCGGTTGGCTGTGCTGCAAGTTTTGGGGTGCGTGCACGTCGAGGCACGCTCCGCTTCTCCTTCCCCTTCGGCTTGTATACCTTGTAAACGCGCAGCTCGTTCGTCCCCTTGTTGAGAGATCCGTGAAGCGAAAACAGTCCAAACCGGTTTTCGCCTGAGCCAGATACTAAGAAATGCGACGGTAGACTTGGATCGTGGACGAACCGAATCTCAACGTCCTTCTCCGTGACCGTTTGCGATTTTCCTTTCGCGGCTTGGATCTGGAAGAAGCCTGTGTATTTGCTGTGGAACGGCATTGCTGATCTCACCGTCGCGTCCGTCTCGTACCCGAAGTACGCGGGGCAAATCTGTGAAGCTGGTACGTTCTCCACTCGCGAAGAACGAGCGAGAGATCCATCTGCAAACGCTGGGTGGACGACTTCGCAGCCGCCAGAACACGTCGCAATGTACACATCCTCTTGCGACTTCATCTCGAAGGGGCTGGTGATGCCGTTTTCCTCGAAGGCTGCTTCCGTCATTCCCCAGCGACCGGTCCACACTGCCCGTTTGTCTTGAATGTAGTACTTGCCAACCAACAGCGGAGAGTATTGCGTCACTTCCTTGGGCAGCGAGAAGGCGCTCAGAACGTTCGGTGTCGTTCCGTTTGATTTGGCAGACGCAGTCGTGCTGGATACGATAGACGAGGAGTCCGCGATCTTCGGTGTTGGCTTTTCGTCCTTCACTGCGCTCGCTTTCTCGCCACCGTTCACAGCCGCGGGCTGCATCCCACTTTCGCTACTCTTTGTTGGCGTCATCGTCGAAGTGCTCGTACTTGCGGTCGCTGCTGTCGTCTCGGTCGGTGTCACGGTCCCGTTCAGATCATATGTGGGCGAGAACTTCTGGTGCTGCTGTTGCTCGACCATCATCACACAGACGCGGACGCAGTCGATGTTCTTCGCAGCACCTCCTCCTTGAGGGGTGTCGACTGTGCTTCCCGACGTAGTCCAGCTCGGCGTTTTCTCTGGCTCGATCACTTCAATCGCTGTTGTCCGAAAGAAGTGTTGGGGTTGCTGCGGGGACTGCGTGATAGGCGACGTTGTTGCTGGTTGCTCGGTCGAAAGAAGCGGCGTCGCTCGTTTCTCCTGTTGTTGCTGCTTCTCCACCACGACTCGCTCGTCCTCGTCGACTGTAGGATCGACTATGGTGGCTGCCTGTGTCAAGCTGCCGGGACGCACAGAAATACGTATGCTGCTGCTGCTGCTGCTTCAGATGCCACTCACTTCAACCGCTGGACGTCGGTCGGTCGGTCGCTCCTACCTGCACGCGCGCGTGTGTGTCGCTGTCTGCTTGCCTGTCTGCGTGGGCGGGCGGACGCTTGTCGGATGCTCGATGCTCACTGAATCACTGGCACGCCACGGAACGGGATCGCTCGTTTGCTGGACCTGTGGGTTGGGCAACGGGCGGGCGCTCTTTTTGTGAGTTTCCTTTTGCTTGCGCCGCGCTTTCCTTTTTCGCAAATGAGCGGGAGGCGCGCGCCAAGTTCCGAGCAAATTTGCAAATGCGAGGCAGAGTGATGGTCCGGTTGTTTGGGACCAAACCACCCCTTTTTCTTTCTTTCCTTCCTTCCTTCTCCAAAGTGCGAGTGACTGTTTGAAGCGTGTGGTTGGGTGGGAGGGGCGTCTAAATGGGTGGGGGCCTTCCAATATCCAAAAGAACGAGTGGTTTTTTTTGGAGATTTGGATTTGAGAGATGACGCGTCCAGGTTGCATACTATAGAGGAGGGGAGACGTACTGAATAACCTTGCGGTTACGAAAAACCTCGACCAAATTGGTATTTATTTTGGGTTCCTTGGCACAGAGACAGGAAATTGCAGCACTTCTTTTGGGCGAACACCCACGATTCTCGCGACAGCATACAAACTGCCATATGTTTCTCAAAAGCGCCGTTGTCGTACTTTATCGAGTGTGTTTTGGGGAGGGAAACAAACAAAAAAGTAACGAACACCATTTTTGATTTTTAGCTTCTACACCAGCCATTTCCTCAATTTCCCAAACACTTTCAAGCGAGAGCAACGTTTCTTGCTGTACACGCAGTTGCGAGCAGATCAAATGCTGTAGGACTGCTGCAGTTCAGGCTGGTGTTTTCGTTTTTTGGCAAGCAAAAACAGGGAAAGGTCACCTCGGAAAGCAAGAGAACGTAGGGAAAGGTCACATCGTACGGTAGATACCCGATTAGAGCGCCTTCCTGCACAAATATCCAATTATAAAGGTATTGTAAAGCCTACTCGCTTATCTTATGCAATTAAGGAGGATTACGTCAGTTTGTGGCCTTTTGATCTGGCGTTTTCCCGTTTTTACGCACGGGAAAGTGCGTAAAAAGTGGTACATCCTCCAGAACTTTGCTTTTTACAACGGTACAATCCGTAAAAATTCAGTCGTCGAACAGATGGTTACGGACAAGGTTACGATTCTCAGAAGATGACTGTTTAGGCCACTTGTGTCGCTCAAGTACATGCACACAGCATGCACTATCCGCTTGTGCTTGTGTTGCGGCTTCGTTCCTTCTCGTAAGAGTGTGAATATGCTGGATCACGCAACGGCACTCGCAAATTGCATGTTCCCAGCTCGAAAACCGAAACGCCCCCAGGCTGCCAATTTGTTATAAACAGTGATTTTATACTTTGACATACAACATCAAGTCAAGAAATCCAATAACCCTGTTTGGGAATTCTTGGTGGGAACCTGTCACATGCGATCTTTCGCCGCGATCTTGTGGCAACGAACAGTCAACGATACGCCTGTGGTCCTGCGCACCAGGCATCGTGATCACGCGGTCGCCGTCCAAGAATGCAAGAAGCGAGACATCTTCGCCCGTCATGAACTCTTCTAAGACGACTTCGTCACCAGCAGAGCCGAACGCCTTCTCAAGCATCACTTCCTTCAAGGCTTCATGGGCCTCGTCCTTCGTGCGAGGGATCAAAACGCCCTTGCCAGCAGCGATGCCGGAGGCCTTGATGACAATGTTGTGGTCGATCGAGTCCAAGTACGCCTTGGCAGTTTCGTAGTCCGTGAAGTGCTTGTACCCAGCAGTGGGGATGTTGTTGCGATGCCATTCAAGATCCGACCGGTGTTTACCTGTTGTTGCTCATGTGACTGGGATCATTGATGGTATGCATTTAAGATGTCGCCACGTCATCCACTTCAACTTGGTTCTTGTAGGGAAAGATCCGCTTTTCCTGTAGAGAGAAAAAGAAAACAGCACGATGAGCTGGCGAGCGCTGTCATCACGCATTTGGAACAAAGAGCTCCATGCGCACTGTCGGGAATCAACTTGTAAATCTCATCATTGCATCTGTCGCACAGGTACTCAAAAGCGCCTGTTCTAGCTGCTGTTTTAGATGCGGTCGCGCGTCGCGAGGTCGCGCACCATGTTCTTGTGGTGCGACTCGTTGGTGCCGCCGCCGATCTCGAGCAGCTTCGAGTCTCGCCAGAGGCGCTCGACGTTGTACTCGCCCACGTAGCCGTAGCCGCCGAGCGTCTGGATCGCGCGGTCCGCGACGCGCTTCGCCATGTCGCCACAGTAGAGCTTCACGCCGTCCGTGTCAACGCGGTTGCCCACGCTGTCCAGCTTCAAGTGTCTATCGACGTCATCATGAGCAATGCAAGAAACGAAAGTAGTGATCATGAGATGAGCGAACGCATTCCAGCAGAGAAAATAGCACGATATGGACATACCTGGCAGTGTTGTACACGTAAGCGCGGCCGGCCATGTACTCGGCGTACGACTCGGCGATGTTCTTCTGGATCTGACCAAAGTTGTTCAGTGGGGTGCCGAACGCCGTGCGTTCCTTGGCATAGTTGCTCATCACTTCGATCGAGCGACGCGCAATGCCGAGACTCATCGCCGCGAGCGTCACGCGCTCAATCTCGAGGTTGCGCATCATGCAGAGCACGGCGCCGCCTTCACGGCCGATGAGGTTCTCCACTGGCACCTTGACGTTCTCAAAGACGAGCTCGGCGGTGTTTGACGCACGCATGCCGCACTTGTCCTTGATGCGCTGGCCGAGCGAGAAGCCCTCATAACCCTTCTCGACGATAAAGGACGAAAAGTCGTCCTTGGCCTTGCCCGAGTTGCCCGTGCGCGCGTAGATCAGGAACGCGTCGCCCAGTTCGGTGTCGTTGATAGAGCCATTGGTGATCCACATCCTGCAAGTAATTTGAATTATTAGCAACGAGCACAAGCGCTGCAGGCAAACTACAACAGCAAGACGTACTTGGTTCCGTTCAGGATGTAGTACTTGCCGCAGTCCGACTTCTTCGCGGTGGTGCGCATGCCCAGCACGTCAGTGCCAACCGATGGCTCACTCATGCCCATGCCGCAGATCTTTTCGCCCGAGCACGCGCCTGGGAGGTACTTGGCGCACTGCTCCTCGGACGCGTTGCGCGCCACGTTGTTCACAAACAGCATCGAGTGCGCCAGGAACGAGAGACAAAACGCAGGGTCGCTCGACGAGAGCTCTTCGTGCGCAATGACAGCTGCTAGAGCGTCCATTTCCGAGCCACCGTACCTAAAAGGGAGCACACAGAATGATCGCGCAAAGGCGTTAGCCAGTCGCTCATGCTTCTTATCACAAGAGGCGACACGTTGGGACTCACTTCTCCTGGGCGGTGATGCCGAGCAAACCGATGTCGCCAAGCTCGCGGAAGAGCTCAACGTTGAACTTCTCTTCACGGTCGTGCACCAAAGCCTGCGATTGGTTCAAAAAGAGGAACATCCATGTCAGCGTCGGGCTTTCGATCAGCCAGTAGCAGGGCCGGCATTACCAGAGAGCGCATTATAAACAGCAATTACGCACCTGAGGGTCGACCTTGGTCTTGACGAAGTTGGCGAGCATCTCACGGAGCGCGCCGTGCTCTTCCGTTGGCGTGTAGAGGTCGAAAGAGCCGCTCGACGAAGACTACGAAGAAGAAGAGGGCTGTTAGCATATTACACGCAACAAGAACGTTCGGTGACGACACCATACACGTACCATCGCACGAGCGGTCTGAGTTCGCACCACCGCGCGCGTGGCGGCGGCGGCGGTCGGGCGCGTCAGTCGGTGAAGCATGGCGTTAACTGTTGTTGCTTCAGCGTCGGAATCGCAGAATGCTCCCGTCCATGCGTGAACAAACTGTGTGGTGTCCCAAATCGCGTCGCTGATTGGCTGTCATGTGTGCAACTTCAATGGCAAAACTGGGCCACAACAAAGCGGGTCAAACTGGGCCACAACAAAGCGGGTCAAAGCGGGTCTTCCAAACATGGTGTTGTGATTTCCTCCAAACTTATTTGAAAGTTCGGAGGAAATCACAGCACCTCCGGAGGTTTCGCAGCGAGTTTTTCAGTATTTTCAAAAAAACGAATGAAACTGTTACTGTATATTAGAGGTCTTTAGCAAAACTGTAACTGTAAACTTTTCGGGGTTGAAACGGCTGGCATCGACCTACCCCTCTGTGGAAATCCACATTTTCTGTTCACAATCACTTTTCGAACTGTCAAAGAATTGGTCACTTTTGCAGTCAAGTGATCGACTTTGACGGTTATATGGCACCAGCTTATTCCAGGCTTCTGTTGATTAAAACGCACATGCAGCACAGAGCATCTTATCAGCCCTCTGGACCACAGATCACAGTTCATCTCTGCCGGCCAAGAAGCGAAGGCGTGTCCACTGTCCTCCGCAGTCCCACTCTGCCGGTCAGAATTAGCCGCTCTCCCACGCTGAACATATTCTTTGAGCCCGAGACATGGGCCAAAATGCACAACACAAAAGTCTGCAAGTAACCAACACAAAGACAACCAAGCGAGCAGCATGCTGCGTCGTGAGCACGCCAACACCTGTGCGCCCGCGATCGAGAGCGCCAGCGTCGAGAGCGAGACCGCATGGTTCGTTCGATGCCTTGCCAGTGGCGTTCCCGGCAACACAAGGGTGTGCACCTCTTTCGTCTGTGGTGTTCAGCGAACAAGAGCTTCAACACGCTTACAGCAGCAACCATTTTCAGCCATTCGAATGCAAAGCCAACTTTGACGCCAGCTCTTCGCGCTCCGTTCAACACCAACGCTCTATCAGATCAACAATGCGTATCGATGTTCCGCTTTAACAAAGACGAAATTGGTCAGCTCTTGGTGCTGATGAACATTGGCACATGCAAGACAAGAGAGCGGACGGCAGCGAGCGGGATCGAGGCGCTGTGCATCGTGCTTTACAAGCTGGCAGTTCCAGTGTGCTGGGCCGATGTCGAGGGCACGTTCGGGCGCTCGTCCAGTGGGCTTTCAAATATCTTTCTGCATTTGCTACAGATTCTCGACGACAAATTCAGCTCTCTTCTGCAATTCAACCGCGACAACTAGCTAATCGGCTTCAGATACTCGCTGATGTTGTGTTTGACGCAGGCGGGCGAATGTCAAACGTGTGGAGCTTTATTGATGGACAAATACGAGGCATCTGTCGCCCCCGACCGCGCAAGAAGCAACGCTACATCAGCCAGCAGTCCGTGTACAACGGGCACAAGCGCAGGCATGCGCTAAAGTACCAGACATTGGTGACACCGGACGGCATGATAGCTCACCTGTTCGGGCCATTCCCAGGGCGGAACCACGACATCACCATGTATCGTGCGTCGAAACTCGCTGACGTCATTTGAGCCGACGTCCACTTTCGCGACTTCCGCATATTTGGCGACTGTGCGTACGGACGAGACGACGTCGTAGCAAGTCCCTTTGCTGAGGCGATCGGGAACCTCACAGTAGATCAGAAAGAGGTAAACAGGAGCACGAGCAAGGTCAGAGTTGCTGTTGAGTGGTCGTATGGACAGATTGGCAACTACTGGACGGCACTCAACAACAAGAGACAACAGCGCGCTGGATCGCAACCAATTGATCAGATGTACAGAGCCGGAGTTCTATTTACTAATTGTCTGACCTGCCTGCGCGGTGGAAACACAGCAAGCGACTTCTTTCGTACCCGTCCTCTTAGTCTCAGTGAGTACATAAAACAATAATCTACGTGCTCTTGTGGCTCTGGTTTGCAACTGCATCGGCAAATATTTTAGCGCACTCGAGGATGAGCTGTCTGTTGAGCTGTTGCGCTTGCTGCTCTGCCCTCACACGATCTGCAGATTGCTGGCGCTCAAACGTCAATCTCGACGCGGCTTGCTCACGATCAAACGCGAGGCGCTCTTCAAACTG
>JAASFY010000776.1:0-15835 GCA_023334035.1 Globisporangium okanoganense
GGACGAGCAAGCTGTGCTCCAGTTGCCACTCGCCACTCGAACAAGCCAGCCTTTCGACTAAGGCCGGCGACAACGAAGTCGTCTTGAAGAAAACCAGAAATGTCTTGCAATGTCCATCAAGGTCTTGCAAGGCAAACCTCTGGGACCGAGACGTCAACGCCGTGCGCAACATCCTCGCTCTCCTCAAGTGCAAGCTCCTGGGTTTAGGAAGGCTGGATACTTTTTGTCGAGGGCGTTGAAAACAAAAACAAAAACAATCGTGCGCGGGAAGAGCTCGCTCGTTCCAGCGCACACGGTTCGGAGAAGTGTCCACGGGCACTTTGATGATGAAAATCCGTATACTCTTTATTGTTTGTTGATGGCGATCGCATGCGTGTTTGCAGTGCTCCGGTTAAAGGACGCCACCTTCGACATGTGTCCGCCTATGACATGCACTTTAGGGTAATAGCAAGTAGTGAAGCCAGGCACGTGCAAGGCAGGTCTCCCACAGTCGCACCAGTACAAGCAAACACCACCAGAGGTCTCATGGATATACAGCAGAAAACTGTACTCGTATTCAAGTTTCTTTGGAAGCAATTAAAAATGCCAGGATGAAAGTATCACGGGTCCAAGATCCGGTACGTTCGGGTGTCTTTAGCCTCTCGACTGCTTTCAGATGTGAAAAGCCAGAGCCATCCCTGGCTGTTTATCGAATGAACAGGGAAGCCTGGCTGGCGCGATGATGGACTGAAGGTAGGCTTTTTCAACCTTCTTAGACGACAGCGGACTGGACGTTGGCGTTCGCGACCGTGGCGCTCTTGAACCAGCACGTGCCGCCGCTCTTGTTGGTCCACAAGAACGCCTTGCACCCGGTGGTCTTCATGCAGATCGAGCAGCAACCGTACGAGTCCGCGCTCAGCGCATTCCCGATGTCATTACCGACATAGTCCGTGCCGATCTCCATGACGCAGCTAGGCGCACGTGGATTCGGGAACACGGCGGCTGAGCTTACGGTCGCCAAGGCGGGCGTGGCGTCCTTGCGATTCTTGAAGTAGCACGTGTCCCCGCTCTGGCTCGTCCACGAGAACGCCTTGCAGCCGCTGAAGTCCTGGCACTTTGCGCAGCAAGCCGCGCAACGAAGTTGTGAGGTTCGTCTGTGTGAAAGAGCCCTTGGCGTGCTCGACTGACCGCAGTTCGCGGGAACCGGCCTGAGCTCGTGCGCACGCTCTACAAATTCTCAAATCAGGGATGCCTCGTATGTGCTCGCTTCATGAGGCAAACGGCCCGAGTAACTCGTCCAGGATATCGATGCCTGTCTGGTAGAGGGCTCGCTAACTCAGCAAGCACCCAGGGGCTCACGCAGGCGGCAAGGAGGTGGGGCTGTGAGCATTATAGTGATGACTTGGAAGCATTTGTAGTCTTAACTGTATTAATGGCATTGGTTTAAATGAAATGGTGATGGCAGCTTCAGCGCTGGACCCCACCTGAGCTTTACTTGCGCTTGGGCCTGGACTCCTGGTGCGCTTCGACGTGGGCCCACTCGCGCTCGGCCTGCACCCACGGGTCCAGCTCGCTCGCGATGTCCTCTGCAAAAGCGCCAGTTGAGTCCTGCGTACTCGACCGCGATCGCTTACCGCCGGATGACGAGGTGGACGAGCTACCGCCAGTGCTGCGTCGCCCACTGGCCACTTGTTGGAGCTGCTCGGCACTCGTGAAGCCCTGCTCCTCGCACGCGAAGCTCTCGATCACGAGCGGACTCGTGGTGCCGCACGCCTCGCACGCCTCGGTCAGGAACGCGTTCATGAGCGTGCACGCCGGGCAGCTCCACTGCTCGCTCTCGTCCGCCATTGTGTCTTGGATATCGAGGTTTGCTTGAGAGCTGGCTGGGATCCTTTCTTCTTGATGCTATTAGTGTCGGCACTGGAAATCCACTTGAATTGTGATGAGATGCCAGGCACGCTGAGCTCAGCTCCTGGACTACTTGGCCAACAATTGAGTATCATGCAGGACACTATAGATAGATAGAGATGCGTCGTCGTCGCGATCTTATCATCTAACGAGCTCTGGCATAAGACTCGTGGATAAAGATCAGATACTATAATAGGAACTCCACCGGAGTACACTGATAGACTTTTTGCACACGCTTATTAAAAAAATCTGCACAAGTTGAAGAGCTTTGCAATCTGGCTGATGGCAGAACAAAAAAATAGTTTTAAGCTCGCATGAGCCTTTCGAGTCGCTTATTAGAATCGCTTGGCCTTGGCCTTGGCCTTGGCCTTGCAGCCCGTGTCGATGGCCATCGTGCCGTTCTTCCCCTTGGAGGTCGGAATGTCGCCCTCGCCGCCGACTTCGCTCTCGGGCGATATTGGGGTTGACGTGGGCGTCTTCGTCTTGCTCGGGGCCTTGGTGGTCGGCTTTGGGGTCGCAGTAGCCACAGCGGTGCTGCTCACTGGGACGCAGCTCTCTGTCAAGTTCAAAGTAGACATTTGCAATAGAATGGGACTGTCAGATTCCAACCAGTCAGCCAGTCGAAGCCACAGTATACATAGGTGGTTCAACGTACTGTAGACTTGCCAGCGCGTGCCCGAGGCCTGGAGCCCAAGCCAGTAGAAGCGGATCATGCACTCGCCACTGCAGAGCGACCAGTCGACGTCCCACGACGGGATCACGCCCGTGAACGCAGACTCGCAGTCGTCGTTCTGGTATACGCGCTTGTCGTCGATCCAAAGCTCGCAGGGGCCCTAGGTATACACGCACAGGTATACAGTTAGAATGCTAAAATACAGCTACCAGTATGAGTATCCAGCAGCTCTTTGAGCGTACCGCGTGTGGGATATCGCGCGAGAACCGGACCTTGCGGTCCGCTGGGATGGCACGCGGCGAGACCTTTGGGTCCGTGAAGCCGCACACGGCCCCCTTATCCTCGAGGTACGAGCGCAGCGTCGAGAAGCCCTTCTCCTTGGCGACCGCGGCAAAGTTCTTTGGGTCCTTCCAGTCGCCCGTCCAGGGCGGCGGGTACTCGATCACAAAGTTACCAGGGTGCTCAATGCCGTTGCCCTGCGCCTTTGGGGAGATGATGTACCCGTGGGCGTCCGCCTGGGACACCGCCATAACAGCAGTCACGGCGGCGACGAGTGTGGAGAGCGCGAGGGGGGATACCATTGTGGGGCTTGCTGTTTGTTGTTGACGAGCTGAGAAGTTGATTAATGAGAAAGGCGTTGGACTTGACCCGCGAAGAGCTCCATTGTGTACTGGTACATGCTGGTGGGGTTTCGGTGGTGTATCCGATATAGCCAGTTGAGCTGCATTCTGGGGTGGCAGCTGGGAATGCGCGTCGACCCAGGAGACCTGGTGGGGTGGCAAATCGCGAGTTCCATCCGGCTTGCTTGGATCCGGAATGGGGTAGGCAGACTCAGATTAAACCCTGAGCATTAATAATTGCACCTCCTGTTTCCCAGGAATTAACCGAGTACCCACCCACGGTATTGTGCTTTACACAGTATTTTTGAAGTACTCTGGATTGGTCACAATCGGTCGAGTTATGGCTACCAGGAAAGTATGTATTGGTCTACCTGTGTAGCTAGATTACTAGTTGAACCGACTTTATTTTGGAGACTGTGTAGATACACCTTCACAAAGCCGGTTTTGTGTTGTTTACTGGCACTTTGGAAAGAGGTCGTCGTTCATCGAGTCAAAGCCAGAGATTGCAGCACCTTCCAGTCGCCTGGTAAACAAATCACACAACTCTCTGTTCTGAGCCCCTCCCCCACACGCACACACGAAACTGTTTATTCTCCTCTGGTTGAATTTGTATTCGAGCGGGAGAAATTGGTACAGTGTACCCTATTTTCGTAAATTCACTTTTACCCAATCAGAAGCATGTCCCGAATATAATAGACGTTGAAGTTGCCGTCCCGAAAATAGCGAAGGTTGAAGTTGCCGTTCGCAGCGTGCAGGCTCTTGAACACAAAACCAAATCTTCACACCAAGCAAAGACAACACGGGAGAAGTCGACCACGGCAGTATGGAGATGATGCCGCGCAAGCGCACGCGGACGTTCATGAGCGCCAGCCCCTCGTCGTCTGCATCGCCCTCGTGTTCCTCTTCTTCCCAGTCGTCTTCTGCGTCATGTGCTGCGTTTCGCGATGTGCTGAGCGACGCTGGCGATCATCTCCTGACTCACGCTCACGTGAAGCAGCGTGTGCAAAACCCATTCCGAGTTGAGGATGAAGACGAGTTTGCGCATATGGAGCGAGATGACGACGATGGCGAGCGCTTGGAGCACGACATTGCGCAGCAGGTTTGGATTTTTCGTGATCATTATTGTGTGTTACCAGCTGAGACCCATGTCGAGAACTGATGTGTTGATGTATGTATGTAGTGGAAGGTATTGCTGCGTTTGACGGTCCGGGTTCAAGATATTGTGATCCGCCATCAAGGATGACAAAGCCGAGCGCGATTGGCACAGAAATAACACTCTGCGGGGGTTAAATGCTGGAATGCATGTTGGTGCCGTTAATTGTCCGGCTTTGCGAAGCTGGACGCTACGTAACATTCGTTGATCATTTTCTAGTGTCGCTCTCTGTGAGTTTATTATGTAATCGCACTCGATTCTCCAGTTGCTTGATCTTCTTCTTTAGTGACGAGAACGTGAGCGCAACTTCCTGTTCCCGCTCAAGGGTGATCATCTGCAACGAGAAAGTAACACAGTAAGGTCAGAGTGCACACGAGCGAGGGCTACAACATGGTGAGCTCACACTCTTGGCATCAACACACGACACGATAATATCACTTACGATGTACACTTTGAGTGAGTTGCGCAGGAAGAAGAGCAAGAGCAACAGCATGGAGAGGAGCGTCCACGCCACAAAGTTGCTCTCGATCAGCAATGCGTACAGATCGGACACGACGTCGGTCGCCAAGATCGCAGTCACCATCGATGCGTATCCATTTGCAGATGCTATGAATGGACCACAGGCGAATTTTCCAGAGCAGACGCAGTGCGGATATCCAGTCGTGCATTCCTGGCCACCGCTCAAGGCGCTTGAGAAGTAGGCCGCCTGGGGCAAATATCGCCCACACAGGTGAGTGAGCTCAACGATGGGTATGTGTAATCACAAGGTGAGCAAATTCAAAAAATGTTGTCCACTTACCGACGCGGGTAGTGCACTGATCGAGCATGTTTCTGTCGAGCCAACGTAGGTATTGGCGACACACAGCGTATCGTGCACAGATTCCAGGAGCAAGTCTTGCAGCGCACACTGCTTTGGGAGGTACCGGCTCAGCAAAATATAGTGCGTCCAGCCAAGAAAGATGAGGATCGTGCAGAAGTAGAACTTGATGAAGAAGTTCCCCGCATCCTTCGCGCTCCAAGGATTCGTCGGTTTCCGCTGGAAGTGCTGCGAACACAGAGTAATTGAGAATCAAGATATGTTAGTCACACGTGCAAAACCCACAGGAATTGCCGCCAGTCAAATCAGTCTCACCTCACCATTAGGTAAAACTTGTCAAACTTGAAGTTGACGAGATGCAGTCCAAGCGTCAGCATCGCAGTCGTTGGCGCCAACGGGATCGCAAGCAACGCGATCGTGCACGAATACAGCAGCGCCACCATTTTCTGGGGCACGAGGAACTCGGACCTGGTCACTTGTGCTGGAGAGTTGATTGCGGGAGCAGTCGGGTCGGACGGTTTTATTTGTGCAGCGGTGTCTCGATTATCAGGTGGGTCGATGACTGTCTTGGCTTCATTTGGATCTGTGGGTGTCCTCAATCTGTCCTCACCAGGTTGACTAGGAAGCTGATCGTTTGATTCTGTTTGTTCGTGGACAGTCACCGGTAACTCAGCGACGTTGTCGCTGAAAGGTACGACAACAGCGCTCTTCGTCTTATTTTTCTTGTGCTTCTCATTGCATCGCTGCCATACAAGCTTGAGCTTCTTCACAGCGACGCTGATGAACGGTGAAGCGATGCCCACGACTTTGCTGATCGTGAAATCCGTGATAACAAGCGTCAGCAGCCCAGAGGCAACCTGCTCAGCCCTGCACTCGTACATCTCTGGTTTGAACTTGAGCATGACGTTCTTCCGCACTTTCGAGCCGTCAACGGTCACCAGTCGAGCGATTTTCTGCACGGATGTCAGCAAAAACGGATTCAGCAACAGCGCGTAAGAGAACAACTGGATGAGAACATTGAGCATCTTCGCCAAGTACAGTCGCGTGACCATCGCCTTGATTGAGAAGCCGACGTCGTCCCATTTCTCAAGCTTCGTGAGCAGCGAGATGATCGTCGGGAGGATCGAGTTGATGATCGTGACAACGGCAGGGACCAAAGTGCTCACGTACGGAGCAAGGAACGCGGCATTCATCACGATTTGCGTTTGGATTTGTGATGATTGCGTTGTCAACAGGATGATCAGGTACCAGCTCGACGCCTGGATCACAAGGTAGATCAGGAACGCGACCACACGACGCGCGTACAGATGGTATCGCTCTTTCCTGTTGAAGCACATTGCAAACATCCACATGAGCCCACTGACATATTCCCAAATGTGCTAGTTCAGCTCACCGTGTTCGCTTCTTCAGCGTCTCGGCGAGCTTTTCTTCCGCAATCGCCAACTTCACTTGCCCCGCGATGGATTTCTTTAAGTCCCCGACTTCCTGTTCCATACAATACGATCGCTTAAGCTTCACGCAAGAGCCAACCGGCAGTGGGCTGCTATGAACCTCAAAGTCTCACCTCGATGGTCGTGAGCGAGAAATCCCAGGCATTGAGAATGATCTTGCTGTACTTTGGCTGGAATCACGCACACAAAGACACAGTCAGGTACGATCTCAATAGTTTCGGAAACGTGATCCTTTGAACGACTCACTTTCTTGTCTCCTCCCTCGACAGCCTCGATGGCTTTCGATATTTGGTCTTCGGCGATCCACTTCTGCAGCGTGAAGAGCAGCAGCAGCACCTCCATGAGCATCATGATGCCCTGCCAAACAAGGTTAGTAACAGATTTCACATATCAGGTGCATGCTCACGCTCAGCTGGGCAATCATGGAACGCACCGAATACACGAGCGCTTCATCTGGCGAGTAGCCTGAGATCAGCAAAAAGCGCGGCGTCATGCCAGAGAAGCTCGTCCAATCTGCTCCTGTCTAGGAGTATGAACACCACCAGATAGCTCAGTTCATTGGGCCCACGCACACAGAGCTCAAGTCCATATATATGAAGCTCGCCTGATTTGCCAGGTACAGAACATGAAGAACGAGAAACACGAGACACGGGATGGAAATCGCGATGAAGCTCATGATGATCCACCGGAAGAACTTGAAATACGACGCCACCGAGTACCCAAAGCGAGCCTCGATCTGGCGCACATCGGTCGCGAACGGGTACAGTTTGCGTCGCAGAAAGAGCCGAAATTTCTTCACCGTGACTCGAAATCGCCCACCAGACGTCGCTGCGAGTCCCAAGTCGTCCATGTTACCAGCATCCAGCTGCTCTTGGGCTTCAGCTGCGCCTCTGAGCAGCTGCATCTTCATCTCGCGCTGCTTCTGGAGCTCAAGCTCTTTGAGTCTCGAGTGGCGCGCCGCTCCATTCAGATTTACTTGGCCCAGTCCGATACCAGCACCAGCACCAGCGTTCGAGCCCCGAAACCGTATGAGTATTGCCTTCTCTTCTTCCCAGTCCTCCTGGGCAGAAATGAGCTCTTGCTGCGCGTCCTGGAGTTCATTCTGGAGCTTTGCGATCGTCTCGCGCGCCTGTAGCTGCATTCCCTGAAGGGTTTCAATCTGCTTGTTGCGATGAAAAAGCTGCTTTTCGTATAACAGCAGCTTCTTGGCGACGAGTGACTGCTTGTACTGCGGCTGGTGGCTCAGAAAGCCCTCGACCTCGACTTCATTGCTGCTGCTGGTGTCGTCACGCTGCTGGCGTTCACCATCGTCGTCGTCATCGAAGCTCCAGTCTGCAATACCGCCAGTATCGTCATCATCGACTCTTCTGACAGAGGCCTCGAGCGCCTGAAGCTGCCTTGTGACCGCCTTTTCGATAGCATCGATGTCCGGAAACGAGTTTCTATGAAGAGCGCAGTTGAACACCAGAGTTCCAATCAATCAACAACAGATCTAATTGAGTGGCCACACACAGTGTAGCAATGCGAGTTCTACACACACCTCATGCTGCTGAACCCAATCTTCTGATCACCGTCCCGATCGTCTCCATCTACTGCGACCGCAGCGCTCTGTCGTGGCCTGCGCATGATGATGGCGCTTTTTTGCTGTTTCTGATAAATTCCGACGTCCTTTCAAAGATGCGGAGTGTGGTATCGGTTATGTGTTAGTTGTTGGTGTTACGAACACCACCGAGCACACAATTCTTTTCGAACGACGCAATCACTCACACGTCATACAGCGATGAACGTTGCGCGTGTCGTCGCCAGCGTGTGGCTTGCCGCTGCCCTCCTCCTCACTTCCAATGCCGGATCTGTGGACGCCACCACCGCTACGTGTGCGCGCCCAAGCGCTCACCATGCGTTCCACAGCTACGACCACACGCCCAGCACGATCAACGCGCTCTCTCCGGCCACGCAGCGCAGTCTCGCCGCCGCAGAGAGCAGCCTCGCGGCATCTGAAGCGCTGCACACGTTCGCCACTTGGAACCAACTGCGCAGGGTTCAAGTCGACGTGTACAAACCAAAGAAGGACCAGGACGCCAGTGTCTACGACAGTGCGACCGCGAGTGCCCAAGTTTGCGATGCTCGCGAGGGAGTCGCGACCGACAAATGCGACCGAAGCGCCTGGTTTCAGCCTCAGGAAGCTGCTTTGGGCCTCGTGGACGCGTGTCCAGATCTGAGCGGACCTCTGGCGTGTGCAGACGAGAAAGAACAGGGCAGTGGCTATTATGGCGGCGCTCACGACTTGACGGAGACCGAAGGAGAGAATGAATTGTTGCTGGCGCAAAGCGAATGCATGTTGTTCTCCAGCGAGCAGCATGAAGTGGACATGGACGAGATTGACAAGGTGCTCGCTGTGCTGGAAGGCGACGACGTCGAAGCGAATGAGTCGCCTCTGTCATTCAGCCTCACCACCAGCAGCAGCAGTAGTCGAGTACTCGCGCGTAACGACATCGAAGACCGAGGACGTGACGCAAATCCCAACGACACCTCTGAAAGGCGACAGTTCCCTACAAAAGAACCAGCGCAGCTCGCTGGCTTCTCCGCGAGGGATCTGCTCCCAGCATCAGAGACCGTGACGACAAGCAGGGAAGCTTTGGCCGACCACTCATCAGCATCCAGTTCAGACTGGATCGATTCGCTCGAAGTGAAGAACCTCTCGTCTCTCCTCTCAGCATTGGAGCGATCGAGTGAGCCTGCACAACAGCAACAGCAACAGCAACAACAGTTCATTGAGCTGCTCGAGATGCCAGTTGGGAAGATTGACGCGCGGGTCCTTGTGCCAGCGTTCTCGGTGCGGATCGAAGGACGAGCAGCTACTCCAGTCCAGCTTCAGCACATGGTGCCGTCTTCCTGGATGACATCCGTAAAAGCTGCATCGGAATTTCTTGTCGGGCCGCCATTGCTTTTCGCTGCACGCCCGCAGGTTTCAGCATCTCGTGAAGAGCGCGTCGAACGGTGGAAGCAGAAGCGCAAGACGCGACAGACTGCTGCTGTGCCACGGCGTGAGCCTGAGGCTGCGCTGTCCGATATTCGCAGAGCAATTGCTGCCAAACGCCAACGTGTGGGTGGCCGCTTTGTTTCGAGCGGAGCGTCGGTGGTTGCGTCGTTCGTGCCAATCACAGCTCTTCAGATGTGAACAATGCAAGGCGTGATCGATTTTTTTAAATGTATTTTAATATTTTGTTATATTAATAATATAACAAAATACTTTTCAGTTTAGTGAGTAGAACAGAAAATGAGTTTTTTTAGGCTGCTTTGTTAAAAATTGGCATTTTGGTGATTCAGAACCAGCCAGCATGACCACTGGGTTGGCGCTTCTGTCGCCGCCCGTGGAAGACGCGACGATTCGCCCGCCGCCACCACAAGCAGCCGCAGCAGAAGTAACAGCGTCAACACTAGCAGCTCCCGCTCCCGCGAATGTTGCTAGCTCTTTGCAACCGCAGCCGCGCCCACCAAAGAAGAAGCAACAGCAGCAGCAACATGCAAATGCCAACAAGAAAACCCAGAGGTGCGCTTGTATTCCACTGCATGCCTCTCCAGTAGACCCACGGCTCTATCTCCTCATCTATATCTACTATATATGCGTTTATGTATGCCACTCATGCGCTGCACAGCCACAAAGCGCCCGCTCCTCCCGTGGAAGCGATGCTGCTGACGGACCTCTTCGATTTTGACTGCAACCTCACGCACGCCGACCTGATCCAGGACGTTGAGGCTACGATGCAGCGCGGCGCAGCAGTGGGTGTCACGGAGATGCTCGTCCCGGGTGCCACGCTCGAAGAGAGCCGCGCCGCGATCGAGCTCTGTCGCAAGTACCCCAATGTAAGTAAAGCCCCCCATTGCCAGCCCTTTATATTCCTATCACTATCTAAATATCCATAATTAACTCGAATTATTATGCTCACCATAGAACCTCTTCCCGACCGCGGGCGTACATCCATACAACACGCTCGCACTACCCACGCCCGCTGAGCTCGCAGCTCTTAACGAGCTGGCCCAGCTGGACGAGTGCAAGGCCGTGGGCGAGTGCGGCCTCGACTACTCACCGTCATTTCCAGAGCCCCACCTGCAACAGGCGTGGTTCCGCGAACAGCTCCAGCTCGCGTGCAGTTTAAAAAAACCACTTTTTTTACATGAGCGACTCGCACACGCAGACTTTATGGCGCTCATCGCGAGCTGCAAATCGCAATTCGACGGCTACTTTCCCCCAGCGGTCGTCCACTGCTTCACGGGCAACGACCAGGAGCTGCGTGCGTATTTGAACGAGGGCTTTTACATTGGCATCACGGGCTTCATCTGCAAAAAGACGCAGGGCGCGCCACTGCGCGAGATGGTACACAAGATCCCGCTCCAGCGGCTCGTGCTCGAGACCGACGCGCCGTACATGGGCTTCCCCAAGTGTCGTCGCCAGGAGGC
Source organism: Globisporangium okanoganense (assembly GCA_023334035.1). NCBI lineage: Eukaryota > Oomycota > Peronosporomycetes > Pythiales > Pythiaceae > Globisporangium > Globisporangium okanoganense. Next base: position 11,060 of record JAASFY010000776.1, read on the forward strand.
CACGGATGTGAAGAAGCAGTACCCAAACGTACCCAGCGCACTGCCTCTGGTGGCCGAGGTGCTCGCCACGGCCCTGGGCAAGACGCCGCAGGAGATCGCGACCATCACGAGAGCGAACGCGCGGCGCTTTCTCCGACTGAGTGTCTAATAGAATTGGAGAATCGGAGATTTGTGGATTTTTTAATTTAAAAATGGCGCTGTCCATCGAAGGTGGACAGTCTTCTTGGGATATTAAATGCCCTCATAAGAAGAAGAAAAATGCATCGTAACGACATGACACGGAAGCGAAATGGCAGGCTCACTCACTCGCTGTCCAGTCCAAAATGGATGGACAGCATCGACCGAAGAGCTCTTGATTGCGGGTATGGTACACTGGATAGACGAGCTGGGCTTTGATTGGACCCCATGCGACTGACTGGGAGTGACATTTAAAAGTCCAGGTCGTAGTTGTTGAACGCGATGATGCTGCGCATGCTCTTGGGCGACGGCGCAGGCGAGTGGTGGTCGCCCTCCTCCTCGGCGCTCTCCAGGTCACTGTCCGTGCTCGCGACGCTGCTCGTGCACGAGAGCGACTTGGTGCGCTCGTAGACTGCGCGGAAGTTGGCGTCCTGCTCGACCAGCAGGCCGCTGATCGTGTCGACGATCGTCGCGACGCTGCGCTCGTCGTTCGAGACCGTAAGGTCCCACTTGAACGCGTTGTAGAACGCGAGCGTCTCGTCCATCCACGAGCGCTTGTGCTCGTTAAAGCGGATGCGCTCCGGTTCGTGCTCGAGGCGGCCGACGATGCGGTTCCAGAGCAAATCGGCATCCACGGCGATGTGCACCGTGTAGAACTGCACGTTCGTCTGCTCCTCGACCTCGCGCATCTGCTCGCGGATAACGGGCTCGAGCAAATGGCCGTTGCTCGAGTACAGCACGGCGCTGAACGGCGAGCGGTCCGCGATGTACACCTGCTTGCGGAAATTCGGGTTCTTCTCCTTGCGCACACGACTAGCGAGACGCAGCACGCGCTCGAACCACGAGCAGACCCACGACGTCTCCATGAGCAGCGACTGCGGGTGCAGCGCGTACGACGGCATGTCCATGAATGCCTCGTCCAGCACGCTGTAGCCCTGTGCTTCAAACTCGGCGCAGAGTGCGGTCTTGCCGCAACCTGAGGTAAACAAACAATAACAAAGAGGCAATGGACAGACACGTCAGTCGAGTGCTGATAACGCTTCATTGGGGTCGTCACACACAAGAGCGGAACGTACCGTGGCATCCTTCGAGCGAGACAATGATTAGCTTGGACTCGTCCGTGTTTATCATGCTGACTACTTGTGCTGACTGGTGATGGAGATTAATGCGGAGAAGAGGCCGTCTGTTTTGCTATGAGGAAGGCGGCGCGTGGTCCGTCCTGTGACTGCGGGCGTGGCGCGTGCCTTCAGGTGGGATGGGATGGACACGCGGATTGGCGCGCGCGCGCTTTTCAAAAAAAAATGCAAAGCAATGGTTTGGAGTATTTGACAGCGAGGTGGGCAGCAAAAGCGGTTTGAAAATGAATATTTTTTACGGTTTGCGGAATTGATCACAGTTTTCAGACTGATCAAAATGCGACGAGGGCTTGCACGGAAATATTTGAGATTTTGACTTTTGACTTGTTTGTTTGACTTGCTGTTTAAGTGGGATGTGCGCGCGCTTTTTGGATTTGAGATTTTGTTGGCGCCAAAAAACTGCGAGACTTTTCGAGCTCGGGAATTGGATTGATCTGACTGGCAGTCTGTCTGAGATTCCATCCACCGCAATTGTGTACCGGTACAAACGGTACATTCCAGCGACAAAGACACATCTCACACATAAACTGCCAGAATTGAGCGACCTTCAGGGAACATTTCAGCAACATGTTCAAATTCACGCATAAAATGCAGCATGAAACTGGTTCCTCACAAATAAAGTGCGCTCAAACCTACCTTCGGCGAGCGGAGGTCTTTTCATGCTCACATATCGCAGACCTCGCTTTACAAACTGGAGACCTCCCAACACGACACAAATCCACCTTTTGATTCACTTCGACATTGTTATTTATCAACACACACTCACACATTGCCTTCTAAACCCCACCACCAGCACCACCCAGGTGCTGCTCCATGAAGCGCACACAACTTTCCTTGATCGCCGGGTCAAGCTGAGCCTCTGGCGCAGCACACCTCGCGGTGACCGCGTCCACGTGGTTGAACGCGTTCGCCTCGCTCACCGCGTCTCTCAGACCACGCACGATCTCGTCCGAGGCCACGTGCTCGCCCATGGCAGCCGCCCCACGCAGCGACCGCTTGTTCGTCGTCGCGGTGGTCGTCGTGAGCTTGGGCGGGAGGTTCTGGAGCAGTGCCATGTGCGCTTCGTAGACGCCAAATACCTTCTGGAGCGGGTTGGTGCCCACGACGCCCTCGTGGTCCACGCTATCGAGCAGCGCCACGTGGTGCCAGCGGCCCGGGAGCGACACGGCGTTGTACTCGACGAGCGTCCCGCGTCCGTCGCTGATCATGGACGCCGTGTTCACGGCGCCGTCGTTCGCGAGCCAGGACTCGGGGAACCCAAGCGTCTCGACCGTGTATCGACTCCCGAGGAGCAGCGAGAACGGCTGGAGCAACAGGAACGTGGTGGGCTTTGGGAGCGCAATCTTCTTGAGCAGCAGGTTACGAAAGTCGTACGTGCTGCGCACCGAGTAGCTGTAGTAGTAGACGCTGGGGAGCGTCGTGACCCACTGGTTCTCGGCCTGGGCGCCAGCGGTCGAGAGCGAGTAGAGGCAGTTGTCCTTGGTGCTCCCGTTAAAGAGCGAGCTGCCCATGACGCGCCGGACGTACTCCTTGACAGACTCGGTCTTTTGCCGGCGGCCGAGGCCAAACTGATCGAGCTTCGCGTCGTAGAAGAGCGGCGAGCCGTCGTCCTTTGGGACGCTGATCGCGCCCGCGAGCCCACCGACGAGCTGGACGATCGCGTCGCCAATGAGCGTGAGCGCCGAGCCTAGAGTCGTGCCCTGGTTGGGCGTCGAGATGGTCGTGATCGAGTGGATCCAGTCGCCGCGGCCGCCTTGAAACAGCACGTGAGAGGCCGGGTCTTCGATGATTGGCGCGCCCTTGGTGCCCTGAGCGAGCAGCTGAGCGAGCATGCGGGCCGTCTGGCCGCCCAGGCTGTGGCCGAGCAGGTGGATCTTCTGGACCTGGCCGTCCACGACGTCGCCCCACTGTGGATAAATCCCGGGAAACGTGCGGCCCATGCCGTTGTGCGCGTGCTTCTTCGAGTGGTTCACTCCGTAATTCACGGTGCCGCCCTTGATGTACGCGAAGAGCTCGCAGGCGCGGTCCCAGTCGCTCGAGAACGGGCCCACGACGGCCGTCCGCACGTCAAAGCCCTGGGCCGAGAGCTTCTCCTGCCAGTCACCGTCAAAGGCGCCCCAGTACTTGAGGCCGCCGCCGAGCTCGTCGCGGCCCCAGCCGGCAAAGCCGTGGACCAGGACGACCGGGAACTTGTTGGCCGCCTCGACCGAGACCACAGCGAGCTGCGTGAGGCACGCGAGCGTTGTTAGCAACATATAGAGACGCCCCATGGTGTCCTGTGTTGAGCTCTAGGCAAATCGGAGAATGAATTGCTGGGCTTCAATGGACGAACAGGTGACAACAGGCGTGACTTCATCAACATTTTAGAGCCCAACGCTGTGAAAAGAGGGCCTGATTGGAGGGTTCTTCAACCAGCAGAGTGAGACGTGTGGTCTCGTCCATAACCGGAGGGAGACTGGAGGTGATACTCTTTGGAAGGGAATGCTAATGGGAATATTGTAGTAATTTCGGCAGGTGGAAGAACCTTTTTATATAGCATTATACCTGTGTGTGGTCAATTATTGGTGTAGTTGCTAATACATTCTGAGATTTAATTCCTTTATAACAAGCATATTATTGTTATGAAAGGTGAACCAGAGAGCGAAGAAGTAGGCTGGTGAGAAGAAAGAAAGAACCAAGGACAGGACTCCCATTCTTTTCTGGCTGTTCGCCTTGCACTTTGACAGACTGTAGGCTGTCTGGAGTGGGAACCTGCAAAACTTTCCAGTGCCTTGTACCGACTGGTAAGTTGTTGCTGTTAAAAAATCCTCCCAAGTGTCAACTCGGTCGGATGCCAACCAACCAACCACCACCCGAAGAAAACAACAATTTATGAAGTGAAATGAAAAACTTCTCGACAAAGTTCTGAAGTTTCGACACTTGCTTCAAGATTTCGTGATAGATTATGGAGACGAGTTTCACATTTCTACCAGAATCCCACGCAATCCGAGCTCTCATCCAGCGAAATTTCTTTCTTTCGAAGCGACGAAGCCGCAATCTTGGGAAAATGGTCAGTACAAGTGGTCCAGTTGTCCATTTCGAGCCATCCAACCACTTTGCTGTGCGACGTCCCACCTTCAAGCTATAAACTCGACCAGACGGCTCCGCTGGTGTGCACCACTTAAAGAAGCAGTCTGATTCTCCACCACCACGATAACCGATTCTCAGACGCCGCCTCGAATGGCATTCTTCCGTCTTTGAAACGCGTGTCGCAGCATTTTTCTCTGTTGACGAAGGTCGGAGAACTCAACGCGAGCTGCTTCAAACCCTTCCAGTGTACCAGTACCGTATTTCCTATGTAGAGGTATACACTATCTTAAGAGATACACCCTCATTCTGGCCAATGAGAAGTCAGTATCCCAAATCCGAGATTTTTATCTCAAGATATACATTTAATAAAATACAGCGCACTGATGTAAATTAC
>JAASFY010000777.1:0-15757 GCA_023334035.1 Globisporangium okanoganense
CTTTGGCTCTTTTAACACTCTTGGGGACTTTGATCTCTTTTCAACATGGAATACCACTGGCTTAATCTTTGCGGACTATTGTCAATTGATATGCGGGGCTACTATGGAATACTGAGTATCTGGCGTCGCCAGATCCCAGTAGAAATTGGGAAACTGAGCCTCTTTTTACACTTGCACACAATACAGGAAGCACACGCACAATACAGAGCACCACTTGATATGCTACACACACTGCCAATACAGGCGTACCTTTGCGTGCGAAGCAGGGGGTTCTGGATGTGAAGAGGGCTGCTGGAAGGGGGACTTGTGGGATTGATGGCAAAATGGCGCCTGTATTGTTTTGAGGAGCTCGCCGCGTGGCGAGCTTCTCACAACCGGGCCACCAACTTAATAGTGACCGGTGGATGTACAAACTATCGGCCCTACCTACTATGTGGTGTATACAAATAAAACCCTAAAACTACTAGAGCCTCTACAAATACCAATACCTGCTCGATAAGGAGGGGATATCCAGCTTCGACGACGACTTGACAAATCTTGCCAATCACGCGAAGCTCGATTGCGCCCGAACCTCAAGGAACGTTCCTGGAACCTTCGCTTGCGGTGCAAGTGGCGGTTTCTGGGACTTGGGCTTGGTTTCTGGGACTTGGACTTGGCTTACGGGACTTGGACGTGCAGAAGCAGATTATGAAAACCGGAGGGCACTTCGTCACACCTGGCAGTAAAGCTGGACGGGCACACTCTCAGCAAGGCTTCACTTTTGTCGATATTCTCGCTGCGGGTCAGCTTCCAGTCCGTGATTTGGCCAATCTCATTCTGGACGATCAGGAACAGCTTCATTGACGCCAGCCCATCCTTCGTGTTGTCGCTGCCGTACTGTTTCAGCCACTTCGGGAATTTTCTTGAGTGGTCCAGCCGGAGTAGGCACTTGACTTTCAGCGTGCGGATGAGCATCTCGCTGAGGATGATGCACACAGAGGTTGTCTCGAGCCACATCTCTATCACAGAGTTATGGCCAGGAACGCGATTGAGCGTCATAAACCCAGCAGCAGTCGGCGGAGACCGGGCAAGGTAGTTATCGGCCTTGAGCCTGATGGCGTTGAGTCGTGCAGCGAACATCGTACGAAGAGACATGTAGCGGTTCTGGCGCCACCTTTCGATCCCAGTGAGCGCTTGTCGCAATCCGCTCTGGGAAATAATCCCTTCATGCACAATGTCTAGGAGCGAGCGTGGGATTCCACTGTTGTGAGTCAGCAGATAAGGAAAATAGAGCCACACCGAGGCGTCCAATCTCTGAAGGAAATCATGACTTGTGCTATGGAAAGTGAGGCTCCCATTCGCAGACTGGTACTTACAGTACAGCAGCACGGTTCGGTGCCCCACGTCGTCCACCATTCGCTGGCAGTATTCATTGATACGCGGAGTGTAAATGCGCTTGCCGGCCAGGCAGATGGGACGCCGCTCAGGAAGAACTGCTTCTGGTACCCATACGAACACTGGATACGAGAAGAGCACTGCTAGCTTGTCTGTCTGCCGGTGCTTTGGCATCATGAGTGTTGGAGGGAAGGAGCGAATGTGCATGGGCTGCTTCACGAGGCTCGTGCACTCCTGCTGGTGCATGCTTGCTTTCAACTCCAGAAATGATGTGGCAGCAGCAAGCTCTGCCTGAACAGTCGCTCCGGGAGTCGACCCGGCCCGTGCCGGGTCGGGATGTCGGAGTGGGTCGCGGGTCTGTCGGCATGCTATTGGTTGATCATTAATTGTATCCTACTGTACCGGACAATATTGAATAAAGTAATGAAATTTATTTTCGAGGTTTGCCAACATTTTGGGATCTCTTGGAAAGAGATCGGCATATAGTCAACCAAACTTTTCACTATGCATGTGTGAATGAGGTCGCACTGTTATTTGAAGCTAGAAGTGTGAACATGAAGAAGGAACGAGCTCAAAAGTCGAGGTTTCGCAGTCGAATTTATGCCTGAAAAATAAGGGACCGATCGCTTTCGAAAAAAAGAGTTACATGATTCGAATAAACAATGCACATGTATATAGGCATGTTGTGCATTGATTGGAGATCACTCCAAGCACTTTATAATGCCAATTGGATGGTTGGATCACCCTCAATGACGCCTTGATCATGGAGTGGTGGTGTCGGTTTGCATGGCCATTTCCGTGAACACTTCATTTTCAGGTCAATAAAATACCATATTTTATATGAACACCATCTGTTTCAACATATGCTTTGTAAATTGCGTATTTTCTTTTTTGTGAGCCAATCAAAACGCAGGTGAGGGACATAACAGGTCCAATTCAAGTGTTTTTCGATGTGCCGAAGAGCCATTTTCTATCGAGATCTGCAATTCATTTAGAACAGGTACAAGCGCAAGAAGAAAACTACCGCATTGAAAATTAACGCAGCTTTTCAATGGTGTTTCATTTGCGCGAAAATGCTAAATAACCGTGGAGCTCGGGCATCTAAGAAAAAAACATTCGTGTCCGGTACAATAATATACCTCACTTTCAATTCAATTCACTTTATCCAGCAGTTGCGCTCGTCATCGTCTATGGTCCACCAGTCTGGAGCTCTACGCGAAGGCCTTACCCCACATCTTCTTCTCCTTGTCCAACTGGCGCTTCTGCACGAGTTTGAGGCGTTCGTCGAGCTTGAGGATCGCCTTGTCCTCGGGCGAGACCTGGAGCGCGGCCTTGACGTCCTCGGCCGCGAGTTCAAAGCTCTTCTCCTTCTCGTAGGCCAAGGCGCGACGGTAGTACGCCTTGACGTTCACCGGATCAAGGCTGAGCGCGTCCTTGCAGTTCGCGATCGCCTTGCCCCAGAGCTCGAGCTTCAAGTAGCACTGCGCCAGGTTGAGGTACAAGCTGAGCTTGAGCTTGGTGACTTCCTCGAGATCGCTTTCGTTCAGGTCGAAGAACTTGGACGCGTGACTGAGCGCCTTGACGTACCGCATCGCCGCGTGCTGGTAGTTGCCGTCGCGGAAGAGCTCGTTGCCCTCTTCCTTGTTCTTCACCACGAGGCGCATGCGCTCGGGTTTCTTGAGCTTGCGGGTGTCATGGTCTTCGTCCCCTCCGTCAGCGGCGCGCTCGGCCTCGGCTTTCTTCGATTCCTCCTCAAGATGCGCCTCAAAGGCCTTCTCGTCGGCGTTTACGGCTTCAAAGTACCCGCTGCAGATTGCGCGGATCTGCGTCTCAATCTCCTGGCGCTTGGCCTGAATCGCAGCCAAAGTCGCGAACTCCGACTCCTCCGAGTAGATCCAGTCCTCGGCCGCTTCCAGCATTGGGTTCAGCTGCGCCGCGTCGATCTTCGCACCGTGCTTGTCGCTCGTCTTGGAGCGCATCTCGTACACGAACGCCTCGATGGCGTTGCGTTCGTCCGCGATGGCCGCGAGCTCGATGTCGTGTGCGCGCATCTGCTGCTCAAGCGCGATGAACTCATCAAGCTGCGTCTGCTGGTCTTCAGTCAACTGGAGCTCCTGTTCAGAGGCTGGCTCCGAGCCAATCAAGTCGCTCGAGAACGCCGCGCCTACAGCGATGGCACTGGTCGAGTCGAGCATGCGGCCCAGCAGCGAGGCGCCATGCTGCAGGTCCGTGCCAAAAGCCTTGAGGATCGCGGCTTGAATGAATGGAATGCGGGTACCACCGCCGACAATTTCCACCGACGCGATCTCACTGGTGTCGACCTCGGCTTTCACCAGCGCAGAGGCGACCAAGTGGGTCACGCGGTCGCTCTCCGAAGCGCAGAGCTGCTCGAAGAGGTCACGCGAGATCTTGATCGAGATATCGCGGTCCTGCGCAATGTTCTCGACCGTTACGGTCGCGTCGCCGATGGTTGAGAGCAGCTTCTTGAGCTTCTCGCAGGCCTGGAAGAGCCGCTTTCCCTCCTTCGTGGACAACGCCACGCTCAGCTGGTGCATCTCAAGGACCTCCTTCTGGAAGTGGTAGAAGAGCTGGCGGTCGAGGCTCTGTATTGGACAAATTGGGGTGGGAAATGTTCAGGTTACTCCCAATTCCAATTGAACAAGCGAAACTATTTGCAACGGTTGGACACGTACATCAGCACCAAGCGACAGATCGCTCTCGCTCGCGAGCACGGTCTCGCCCTCGCCTGTATCAACATAACACGTACACATTAATGTTAGACCGCGACATAGAAAGAAATAATAAAGCCCAGGTGAGCGGGCGCTAAGTACGTACGCGTGAGCTTGACGACCGAGACGCTGGTGATCGCGTGACCAATGTCTACGATCGCGATGTGTTTGATCACATCGGTGGTATCCTCAGCGCCCTTGGGGGCTTCGAGCGGGTGCTTGCGAATGAAGCAACGAGCCAGGGCTGTCGTCATATAACACACACAATATCATTAATACAACTGCAAACCAAGTCTCACACAGAAGCACCACAATAAGCAGGTCATTCGTACCTGCGTCGCGGGTGATGATCGAAATCTGCGGGATGCCGGCGATCTTGGACGCAAGCGTGAGCGCCGTCTTCTCGCTCGCGGTCCAGGCCGAGGGCGCCGCGACGATTACGTGGATGGCTTCGTGCGCGCCCACGCGCTTCTTCATCTGCTCCATCAGCTTGCCGAAGAGCATGCCCGTGAGCTGCTCGAGCGAGAACTCTTTGGTCTCGCCCAGGTAGTCCACCTGCGCGATCACTTGGCCATCGTCGGCCGTCGCCTGTGCGAACGTGACCCGCTGGCCGGGCAGCTGGCTCGTGATCGCCTGCACGTGCGCAAAGTCCTTGCCCAGCAGCAGGTTGAGGCAGTCGACCGTGTTGCGCGGATTCGTGCTGGACGAGAGAACGGCGGCCTCGCCGATGAGGCGTTCGTCGCCCTTGAACGACACGAGCGTCGCCGTGGTCATCGAGCCGAGCTCATTGAGCACCACGTCGCCCGAGCTCTCGGCGACCACCGACCGTTGCGTGCCCTGTAAAAAGAACACACACAAGAGAGACACGTGTGGGCGTATGTGGATAATAAACAGGAGAAGCAGCAGGTGGATACGTACAAAGTCAATGCCGAAGAAGCGCGTTGTCGTCGTCGTTGGAGCGGCCATGGCTGAGTGAGTGAGTGAGCGTTTTGTCGAGGACGAATGCTTTTTTGGTGACGCTTGTTCAATTTCCAATACAAAAATGATAAAAAACGGATAAATGTTGGCTTGCCCTTTTGTGTGGAAGTTGCTATTTGAAATGTTGGCCTGCCTTTTAAATAGCAATTACCATTTGTGCATTTTTATCTTACAAAGTTGCCTTTTTATTTTGCAATGTTGCCTTAGTCAAGGAAAAAGTGTAAGTTTGCATTACATAGATACCGATATCATACATGGCTACCGGTACAATACCGATACTATGAAGTATAATTACGGGCGGTACATGCACTCGTAACCGGACAAAATCGGCAACGCTATCGGTACGTACCGAATTGAATTGATACCGGTTTTGAGCTCCCGTCAACGTAGCCTTTGGGTTACAATGGAGTTATCTGTGAGACTGCGAGAAAAGGAGGAGCATTCTTGCAGATATATTCACTCGTCCAGGTGGAGATAACCGTGGAGATCGCCAAGCAGCAGGTGAGGTGGCGGATCGCCCTTGAAGAATCCTTTATCTCCAGTGCCCAGATTCCCAGCACGTTTCGTCCGGTGAGCAGCGTAACCATCTCCACCATCACTCACGTCACGCAACCAATAAGAGTGCTGGTCTTTAAAAGTTGCTAAAAGTCGCCCATTTTGCAATATTTTGCAATTGACAAGCAACCACCAAGAGAAAAATGGACGACGAGCAGCCGACTTCCGAGGCGATCTGCACGCTTCTCAGGCGCCACGTGCTCTCCAAGACGCAACAAGAGGAGCTCGAGTACGTCGCAGAGCTGGTACTCGACGCTGCAGACGAGCACGGAAGTGCGGACGCGAGTGCTTTCGCTGGCGTCTTGGTGGAGACACTCGAAAACGCGTCGTTCCTGGAAAGCGACAGTCTCCGGGAGCTCTCGGCGCAACTGGTGGCGCTACTGAGACCATCAGAGAGCAGCCAGGAGGACGAGAAGGCACGACGCAAAGCAGCGCACATTGAGTCTCTGCGCACCCAGTATGCTGTCGGCATGCGCTGCCTGGCGGTGCTGGAGGAGGATGAGGAGTGGCACCCGGCTGTGATCTCGCAGCAGGTCGCACTGGACGACGACGAGAACACCACCGGCACTCGTAAGAAGAAGAAGCACACGCCAGCGTTCCATCTGGAGATCGAATTCATCGAGTATGGGAAGAAGCATGTGGTGCTCATGGAGGACGTCGTGCTGGACAAAGACCGCGCTGACAGGGAGAGCGAGCTTGACTCGTCTGGTTTGTGCGAGATGTGCGAGCGGCCGATGAACTTGACTGCGCATCACCTCATTCCCCGCGTCACGCACTCGCGGTATCTCAAGCAGGGCTACACGAGAGACTTTTTGAACACGTGCATCATGATCTGCCGCCAGTGCCACAGCAAGATCCACTCCACGGAGGACGAGCGCACGCTCGCAAGGGACTTCAACACGCTCGCGAAGATCATGGAGCACAGGGAGATCGTCCGCTGGGTGAGCTACGCGCGCAAGCAGAAGGCGCGCGTCAGGCCTGTCAAGAAGAACAAGTACCCGGTCGGAAAGTAGCGAACGACACCATGATCACCTGCGACCTTTCCGCGCAAGATAGAAGAAATAAGCTTTAACGTCGACGCTTGCTTGCTGCGCGGTTCGTGCTGAACTCATACTGCATGGGAATGAACGACTCAGTTCGACGCGTCATGGGCACTTCCATCACGAAGGACGAGCTGTGTGCGAACTGCAGATCTTAGCCGCACAATTGCACGCGGGTCAAATGTACAGTACTCGTGATTGGCATGGCAATCGCTTTCGAGCCATTGGGATCCATTTTCCACAACCAAGACTAACTCTACTCACTTTACTATCAACGAGTTTGTGTTCCAACTCATTCGTCTTGTCCTTCGTGGTGCGGAGCGTTCTCCAGGAGCCGCGCACGCCACACTCGACTCGTGCATGAATTCTAACGAGAAGACGCTGGGAAATCCACGGACATCTCGATCACAATTGCAAGAGCTGCTCAGAGCCGTACGTTCTTCACGGCGCTTCGCAGTAGTCGGCGCCTCTTGAATCTGACGTGTTCGGCCCGGATCCCTCGCCACCACCTGTCTTCAATGATGTCTTGCCTATCCAAAATGCAAAGAGCCTCGAGGCACATCTCGCTTTACCTTTGCAGACACTCACCCTGTCAACTATTGATGGAAGGCGATACGACGATATTTGTCCACTGGACCAACCTTGATAATTCGGACAAGACAGGAGTGCTCACAGAGTCTGTGCAATATCACTGCAAAAAGTCGATCAAGCTTGACAGTGACGACGGTGCAAATCTCTTCGTTGCAAGCGGCAAAGTTCTAAGCAAACACGAGCCTTTGTTGTCCGCGACGTTTCCAGCAGCAAACGGCGCCAATGAAATTGCAGCGCAGCAAAGTCTAATGCCTCTCAAAAGGCGCGATCTTGCAGGAGCTCGAAAGGTCGCGAGTCATTGTATTGCTACTATTGATCCGAGTTTTGGTTAATGGTCCAGATGTGGACCTGCTGATCATGCGCTCGGTTTCTATCGCGTTTGGCACAGAGCCCCACCAACATTTTCAGTGCAGCCGCTCAAGCGAGGAGTGAGTGGTGGCGAGCAAACGAGAGATGTCGACCGCTCCTTTGCCGCTCACTTCTGAATCGACACCTCGCTGCTCACTGCACTCCCCAACCTGACCGACGCAGGTACACACACACAAAACGCTGACCAAGATGCACCGATCCGTCGAACTCGAGCTTGAAGAGGTGGACTGCATCCAAGACCAGCAGCTACTTCAGAAGGCGAACGTCTCGCCATTTTTCACGGGCGCTCGACCGCCGTACACGATGCTGAGCGAGCTAGACTTTTCCCCTCAAGCCATCTCTCGCGCAACCGATAACTTCGTAGGCGCATCAAAGACCACGAGCTTTCACTCGGTCCCACCGCTGAGCCTGGACTGCACGTCGTTCAGCACATGTCCGAGCTACTCCAATTCTTCGCTGTCTTCTGGCGGGTTTGAGCCAAAGCCACTGTCTCGAGTCTCTTCTTGGCAGGAGCTAAACTTTGCTGGGCAGGACCAGTCACCTGGAAGGCTGCACGGGAGCTCAGCGCCGGCAGAAGAATATGGAGGCTCACGGACGGATTCGCTGCTCTCACCTCTGTACGAGTACCATCGGAACGAGACGCTGGGCTGTCTGCCGTCTCTGTACGACGATGAGCATTCCGGAAGAGGGAAGCCGTGCGGGTACCGGTACGAGAATCCGGAGATGTTCGAGTACCACAATGTCCACATCTCGCCTTTCAAAGACGAACTGAACATCCTGGAGCCTGCAACACCAAGCAAACGAGTCATTGTCACCGACAGCGACTTGAGATTGTTCGCGCCCAATGCAACATTAGCAAACAACACAAGGAGCCAACACGAGTTCTGGGAAAGCAACAACCACTCATACCTTGTCACGAGTGCTCCAGTCTTCCGCTCGCTCGAGACGCCTCGGTTCCGACGCGAGAAGATGTTCCCGCAGCACAATGAGAACAGCTTTCTCGTGCCGAAATCAGCTTCCTCCGGTTGCTCCTCCACGAATCACCAAGTGACCCCGTTCCCGGCCGAGTCGCTGAGCCTAGCAACCAACGAGCCAAAGCGACACAACGCATTCAAGAAGCAGTCTCCACTCCCAGATGCCCATCGAACGGTCAAGACCAAGCGAGCGAGCAAGGAGGCGCTCTTCTGCACACTCCCGAATCAGTCTCCAATGACCGAGCTGACGAAGAAATACTCACGGGGTTCTGATATCACCCAGTCTTTCTCCGAGAGACCACAGCTTTGTCGTCTCCCTGGATTGCAGCAGTCCCACATGCAGACCTCCGGCTTGGCGGACTTTGGCGCCTTGCCCGGTTCCCAGATCTGGCATCGCGAGAGATCTGCTCAGTTTTCTCCTCAGCAATCCGGATATTACGGACAGTTCCCTGGATTCGCGATCCCGTCATTGCAGCCATCGCGCGTTCTTTACAAGAGGAAAATCGGAGCGTACTCACCTGAGGCGCGCCAAGAGCGGATCAAGCGGTTCCACCAAAAGCGAAAGGAGCGCGTGTTTCACAAGCGCATCAAGTACGACTGCCGGAAGCGCCTCGCGAACGCGTGCCCTCGAATCAAAGGGCGCTTCGTGAAGCAGCAGGACTTCGACGAGTCTATCGCTCAAGCATATGCACAGGCTGAATCTGACCAGACACCGCTGCCCAAAGCAGAATGAATGCCAGTAGGACTCGAAGCCGAGGTTATCATCGACTATCTCTTTTAGCTGTGTGCACACAATGTCAGATACCGCTAACACGATTGAACAGCAAACTGAAAATTATGAACGGCAAATACCGTCTGGAGAAGCCGATTATTGTTGTTATTGAGCAGCTTGGAACGCCTTAACAAACTCTACGCTCCCGCTGATGATGGCTTAAGCGTTCTGCACCGTTTCAGCGATCGCCTCAGCAAGGTAGCCAACGTTCTTGGAAGTGACACCAGCCATGCTCACGCGACCGTCCTTGGTCAAATAGATATGGTGCTTCTCGATCATGCGGACGACCTGCGACTCCGTGAGACCGGTGTAGCAGAACATACCGATCTGGTCAGTGATGTGACGCCAGTCCGACTTCTTCGCGCCGTTGCTCTTTTCAAGCGTCTCAATCGCGTCGCGCAGGGCCGTGCGCATGGAAATGATGCGGTCAGCCATGCCCTTGCATTCGCGGAACCACTGGCTCTTCAGTTCAGGGTCCGACAGGATAGTTGACACGATCAGCGAGCCGTGGATTGGAGGGTTCGAGTACATCGGGCGGATCAAAATCTTCAGCTGGGACTCCACTCGCTGGGCTTCGTCTTCGTCCTTGGTCACCACGCTCAACGCGCCGACACGCTCGCCGTAAAGACCAAAGTTCTTGGCGTACGACTGGGACAAGATGATCTTGTGGCCTTCCTTCACAAACTATACATTTAGAAGAAAGCACAATCGGTGTTAGCGATCCATACCAAGTAAAATACGCGAAAAGGCGATGGCTTTACGTACGTAACGGATGGCAGCGGCATCACGGGTCGGGTCACCAGAGGCGAAGCCTTGGTACGCGCAATCGAAGAACGCAATGTGGTTTTTGGCCTTCATCACTTCAGAGATTTCCTGCCACTGCTCGAACGTTGGGTCAACACCGGTTGGGTTGTGAGCACAAGCGTGGAGCAGGAAGAGGGAGCGCTCTGGAGCTCCCTTTAGGTCGCTGATAAGACCGGAGAAGTCCAGACCACGGGAAGCTGGTTCGTAGTAAGCGTACTTGCGCACTTCCAAGCCAGCATCCTGTACAACAAACAAATCAGGAGCATCATGAGTGAGCCAACAACACAATCTTGGGTAATGAACAAAAGCGCAGAGATCCTCACCTTCATGATTGGAATGTGGTTTCCCCAGGTTGGGTTTGGCATGTAGATTGGCGTGCCCTTGCCCAAGAACTTGGAGAAGAACTCACCAGCAAGGCGAACACCGCCAGTGCCCGAGATGGTCTAAACAAGGCAACAACAACATCATTAACACACGCGCTAGTCAGTGTCAAGGCTCAATCTGCTTTCAAATGCGTGAAGGTCATACCTGGACACCAGTGATTCGCTTCTCCTGGAGAGCCTTGCTGTCGTCGCCGTACGCGAACTTGAGGGAGAGGTCCACGAAGTCCTTCATGCCTGAGATACCAGCGTACTCCTTGTTCTTGCCAGCCGCCATGATGCGCTTCTCGGCTTCAAGCACCGATGGCAGCACGTATGGCTACGCGTTCAAAACACACCAAATGAATGCACAAGCTCACATTAATCCTCAAAAGAACAAGAGATACAAGCCAACTTCAACTCCCACGAGTCTCATGTTGAAGAAGTATATGCGACTGCTATACCTTGCCGTTATCGTCACGGTACGCACCAACGCCAAGCGACACCTTTCGCGGGTCTGGGTCCTAAGAACGCATGTACACAGATCAACCACTTCGTTAGTATACGCATCCACACAGCACCGCCCCATATACTCGCGTTGTCATTAATAAAAAAGAGCATTTGGCGTAACATGCGCACCTTGTTGAAGCGCTCGGTCAGGCCGAGGATCGGATCGGCGGGGCCCATGGGCACGCTGCCGAGCCAGTGGCTGGAGGCGGACGCGGCGCTGAACTGGCGCGCCTGCAGGCGGAGGAGGTTGCGCGCGAGCATCATTCTGAACAAGTGTGTGGGTTTCCCTTGCTTGGTGCTGTGGTTGCTGTTTTTCACAAGTGGAAGGATGGCCACAGCCTTGCCCAAACAAACCAACAACACAGCACAAAGACCAGCCAGGATCGGACCCTCAAGATGCAACTGTTTAAAACGCATTCTATATTTATAATGAACTTTGTATAGGAAAGTACGGTGTTGGCAATGTGAGTTGCTACATGCGGTACTTGGGTTGTTGGGTAAAGAAAGCTTTGACGTGCGCCTCGAAGCGGAATGAGCTTGTGGCGGCGGCGCGTGCGCCATTATATTATGGTTTCCCGTCCCATCCATCCGCGCTGTGATTAGACTTTTGCCTGTGCCATCATGGCGATTACATACCATTGCTGTCTGCTAGTCAACCAACCAGGCCTGTGCCATGGGCCGTTTCAATGGAGATCATAATGCGCTTCAACACACCACAATCCAATGAACGCCGAAGTAAAGTTGCGAGAGTTGACACGAGTATGAGAAATCGGCACGGCATCGTGGTCTTTACTTACGCGAGCGAGCCATGGTTGGTTCCAGTGAGCCTTGAGCGCCGGTGTTCAGCCCGTCTGGACTCGCATGCCAGTCATGAGGGCACCTTCGCGTCACCTCGCCTGACTTGCGGCATCGACATGCGCAAACACTCTGTACACTGTACCTTGGTGCAACATGCTGGGATGCAACGTCATCCAAAAACCCAGTTTCAAAAACCAGTCTCATTGGGACCCATAAAACCTGGGTCACACGGGTCCCAGTGGTTTTTGCTCAAACAGTTGAAAACACGAATGCTTCTCCTACTTCAAATAATAGACTCTCCTCTCTCGCGTTCTCTCATGTGCGCCCTTTACTCTTGTTGCGCACGTCCAGCGAAAAACAGAAGCAGCAGCAGCAGAGCAACATGAACGTCGATCGCTCATCAATCGCGACGGCGCTCCAGAACGAGGCAGATTTGCGCGAAGTGGTTCAAGAAGTGATCGCCGAGGGCAATCGATTGCGCCCCGCCTCAACCAGCCGGGCGTACCGAAACAAACAGCTCGCTTAGAAGCAGTGGTGTGTTGCTTGTCAGTTCGACAACGTTGTGAGCAAGTGCAAAATTTGCTCTATCTGAAGAAATTCGTGACAAAGCAAGCCATGGGGTGTGACGGGGAGCTGTCTACAGAGGGGACCCAGAACTACATCAAGGCCCTTGTAGATTTGTACAATATGCAGCAGTCGTTAGGACTCGACGCTCACCCGCATCCGAGGGGGAAAGCACTGAAGTCGTTCCTCAACACGCGGCTAGAGAATGCAACCAAGCACAAGTGAGCCAACTACGACGATCGTGGCGCCGGTACTGCGATCAAGACCTATAAAGAAGAGAACATGCACAAGCTATCGAAGTACTACTTTGGCGATGGTTCACCAAAGGCAGTGCGAGACCGGCTCGACTTCTCCTCGGGCACGCTCAAATGGCGAGAGGCGACACCACGCGCCAGATTGAGCACCCAGATCTCAGCTTGAGAGACCTAAAGGAGAACAACATCACATCAGAGAAAACGCTCGTCGTGATCATCAAGAGGGGGGAAACCAGCCAATCGGTCGTATTAATTACGGGGCCACTTTGCGACACAAATAGGTAAATCTGTGGACTGTTGGCACGTTGGCTCTGTACTTATTTCAGCGGTTCCATATCTCCGGCGAGGGGCTTCCAGACTTCACGAGAAGAGAGAACTGGTACGACAAAGCGCTGATTCGAAGCACCTAGCCGACTCCGGCCATCTCCGCTAAGAGACAGCAGAAACGGTTTAGAAAAGTAATGGATGCCGGCGACATTGTCGGCTCGAGGGTAACGCACCTTCGCCGGCACAGTGCGTGTGTCATGGCTGAGGTTGGTGGAGTGACGGAGAAACAGATCCGACGAGCTGGCAGGTGGAGCAAAGGACGTGTGGAGCAGTGCTATCTGACAACGATCCCGAAGCAGTGTGCACGAGTTCTGGCTGGATTTGGGCTGACGGAGGCAATTTTGGTGTCCAGCGGGACTTGTTTCCCCTTCTCCTCAGCTGCAGCGACAAGTATTTCCAGATGAAGGTGTAGCTGAACGCATTGAAACTGGAGAAGTGCAGAAGGACACGGCAATCAAGAAATTTCTTGGATTGCTTCAATACCTGCGCCGGGCCGTTCTACAAGACACAGTTCTACTGAAGCAGCAGTATCCCAGTCACTACATTTGGAAGCATTGTGTGTTCCAGTTCAGCGAGTAGGAAGCTTTCACTACGCTCGCGATCTGCGAATCCAAGCACAGTCATCAACACGGTTATCAGTAGTTCAACTCTTTATTTAAGACTCAGTAACGTAATATACCTCAGCTTCAACAAGATCCTTTGTAAATTCAGAGTGGGAAGACTTCGTCTTCGTTAGGATCCTGGACATTGTATGCGAACTTAACACAAGTTTAGTTAGGTTTGTACAATTCGTACTTAGAATTGAGCACACAGTAGGGAGATTTCGGGTGCCATCATTCCCATTCCCACTCCGTATCTTTTTATGGGAACGGAATTGGAACGGCACAGCTGTTTTTAGGTTTCGAACAACACAGTTATTCCCATTCCGTTCCCATTCTGTTCAGATACGATTGGCGCACGAGAGAGCCAAACACAATTGCCGATCCACACACAACGCAAAAATCAGTTACAAGCGCTTGCCATGTGGACGAGCGAGAAAATCGTTCTCTTCATGGCGCTGACCGAGAAAAACGGATCCGAAAGTAGTTGTGTTTGGCTGCACAAGTGGAACGCCCGATCATCCCGAACGTGCGTCTTTCTCTGAGCAATAAGACCGCCGTAGACTGCATCTTGGACTTTCGCTTCGACCGCGCCGGCATTTTGAAGCTGTGCTCGCTGCTTCATTTTCCCGAGCACGTGTATACAAGCGAAGGCGACCGCTCGACAACAGTGGAGGCGGTGTGTGCAGTTCTCTTTCGAATGGCGTACCCGACGCGCTACCATGACATGAAGAGCACGTTTGGGAGGAGCGTTGGCTCACTCTGTCGTATTTTCCTTCACACTGTGAATCTAATCTGGGCCAATTGGCACAAGTTGATTTTGTTTTTTGAGTCATTGGTCGAAAAGCGAATGCAGCTGTATTGCGACGCGATCCATCGCAAAGAAAGCTCTCTCAAGTCCTGTTTCGGCTTCATCGGCGAGGCGAAGCTTGCGACTTGCCGCATCCAAGGCAACAACAACATGCAGCAAGAAATCTACACTGGGCACAAACGCATGCATTGCCTCAATTACCAAGGTGTAGTGGCACCTGACAGTCTGTGTGTGCACTTCTTCGGCCCGTTCGAAGGCCGCAGACACAACATCACCATGCTCCGATCGAGCAAGCTGCTGGAGTTTCTTGGCGATCGGCGCGTGTTCGACGGCACGTTCATCTACGGAGACCCGGCGTACGGGGTCTCGTCGCACATCATCTCCAGGTTCAAAGGCAGCAACATCTCAGAGCAGCAACAGTGATTCAGCGGTATGACGAGCAATGTGCGCGAGTCGGTTAAGTGGCTCTTTGAGCGAATGAAGAGTTTACGGGCGTTCATAGACTTTAGGAAGCAGCAAAAGATTATGCTATCTCCTGTAGGAAAAATCGTTTTAGTGGCAATGCTGTTGCCAAACTGTCACTGCTGCCACAACAACGGGAATCAAATAAGTGACTACTTTGGCTTAGCACCGCCATCACTTGAAGAATACCTTTCAATGTGAAGAGCTCAATCGTGTTTAAAATTAAGTGTGTCTGTCATCAATCTGAATAAAGCAAGATTTTTCTCGAACTCTAGCTTTGCAAGCATGACTCGCTCTTCTCGATCCAAATCTATCTCTATCTTGGGCTCCTCTCGCTCAAGCCGGAGCTACTCGTGTCGAAAGTCCATCTCATTGTTGCTGTCGTCTCGTTGCTGTCGGCGAAAAGCGAGCTCGCGATCACGAAACTACAGCTCGTTCTCGCTATCGGCCATCAGCATCTTCATCATGGACGGGAACTCGCCTCGTCCGTCTGTGCCGCTATCGTCTGCGTCGTCTCTCTTTCGCTTGCCCAAAGCCGACATAGCGCTCTCTCACACGGCTCGCCCCTGCTCCTCCGATCGCTCCTTCGTCAGCTTCACCTTCGTTGATCGCGCAGCATCCTCCTTCTTGAAGTCGTCGTACAGAACGAGGAGCTCGTCCAGTAGCTGCATCTTCTCCGTGTACTCCTCTGACACACCAGAGAGACGAGCGGACTCGCGATTGTTGCCCTTGTGCTTCTCTAACAGCACCAAAAACTGTAAGGAGTCGCCGTACTTAAGCAAGTACGGACTGTAGAGCAGCCGAAGGACCAAGCGAGATGAACGCTGGTCTGGCGTAGAGCGGAGTGAGGAAGCAAGTGTGGAGAAGAGTGAATCGGACGGGTGTGC
>JAASFY010000778.1:0-15748 GCA_023334035.1 Globisporangium okanoganense
CCCCCCCCCCATATTACCAATGTTGTGGGCCAGTGTCAAAATAGCAATCTTGTATCTACAAAAACTTTTAAGAAGTATCTACAGTTGGGTATACTAGCCGATTTATGGGAGTGGATATGCGCGAGTTTTTTAGTCAAGCAATCCTAATCGAACATCTTGTATAAAATTGAAAAAAACTTCCGAGTATACCTGATTCTGTTAAGTTTAGCCTGATATCATGGTAGAATACAAGATAAGAATAATACGGAGATTCCCATTTGGTGCAACTCTGACTTTTTCGGTTAAAACATTTCTACTGGGCTTTGTTACATAGAAGGGGTCGCTATCCAAAGAGACATAATACCTTTTGAACGATTGGCACGCGCGTGGGCGGTGGTCGATGGCTTATGATGTTCTTACTGAAAAACAAACACGAAAATACAAATGAAGAAAGCACCATGGCGCCCATAAAGACTTTGAAGATGACGACATGTACTTAAACTAAAAATCATGCATAGCACACCCGCAGCACCTGTTTTCACTACTGACTTACTTCTGGCGACGCTTCTAGTAGCTGCCCGGGGCAGCCTCAGTCGTCTTCTTTGGTGGCGTTGCCTTCTTGTTCTGTGCGACCTTCATCGTGGTAGGTGTGGCCGTCGGCGTCACCTTCTTTTTATTTGTGGTCTTCGTTGTGGCCGCCGCGGGAGTGGGTGTGTCGACCGCTAGTCTCGTGCCCGTGGTGCAGCACGTGAGGGCCACCGCTGCAGCTGTGGCCGACGTACGTGCCGGTATTTTGACCATCGCGCGGCGCACGGCGATTCTCATGGCGAGCCCGCTCGAGATGCTGCGTCCACAGTCGGAATCCTCATGCCACATATCGAAGCACGGCCTTCATTCACCTTCTCAGAGTCGTGCGAGCCAAAACGAAGACAGCGATTGGCCGTGCCGCCCGAGCACGTCTCGCAATACCACGCCGTCTGCGTAGCAGAGTCACCACCCGAGCGGTACAGTTGATAGCACCCCTTGCCAGTCCGAGTGCGCCGCTTCAAAGTCGGTCTTTCGCCGCGTCAGTCGGCAGTCGGCACGCTCTTGAGGTTGTTGATGCCGAGCGCTTGTTCTTGGCCAGCGACGTTCCCGTAGTGCTCAAAGTCGCGACGTCTGCAAAGTTCTCGGAGGCTACATGGATCAGCTGCCCGTGCAGCACGGTCGTGAAGTCGCAGCGTTGGACTGACTGCTCGCCGTTCGGCTCGTTGTACTTGCTGTACGTTGTCAGTGTGGGTGACGGATCATACGCTAACATTTTCCGGACGTCTCCATTAATCGAATCGACGCACGTGGTGAGAGCTTCAATGTTGCGTACGATTGGAAGGGTAGCCTTGCTCAATATTTGCACGGCTCGCAGAATGCTATCTAAGCACGCTTGCAAAGAGTTTGCGAGGAAGTGCGGATTTCAGCTCTATGTCAAGTGCAGCAGCATCAAACCTGGCTCCACCAGCAACATGAAGTACGCGTGCAAGAAAATGAAGACCAACAGTTCTAGCACACTACAATGTAGTGTTCAAGCTTCATCAATGTGCCCGGTGATGCAGACGAATGAAATATTACGCGAATGAACTTTTGCCACAACCACGACAAGCACATCGGGTTTACCAAGCGACCTTGTGCGGAGGGAAGTGCAGCAGCTCTTCACACTCAAACTTTGGCAGCCCGCGAGCGACATCAAGGACGCGCTCGAGTGAAAATTCATGAAGGGTATGTACACGATCAACAGCTTGTTGCATCGTTGTCGCGACCTTAGCGCATTCACACATATATTAATAAAGTGTCAGCAATAACCAAAACGCGCCTGCTGTTGGTCCTTTCTCAATTGCTGGCTCGTAGTGCGACCGATACATGAACATCGCAAATGTGCTGTTCATGATGGTGATGATTGCGCACCACCCTTATCGAGCGGTGAATGGAAATGCAAGATCAAGCTATGTTCATTATGCAAGCTCAGCTGGTCCAAGCCACATGTGGCCTCGTAATGATGATCGTAAAAATACTTTTTGCTGGTACCTGTGAAAATTTATGTGACATTGATTTTGACGGGTATATTTTAAACCTACCCGCAACATGACATAGCTGTCGGATATAAGTAAGGTTTTACGTTAAGTTATAAACCTCCTTTCCAGCCAATCCGCGTGCGTCATATCATATCTTTAATTTTAGCCAATGAACGTGCGCCATGACACCCACAAATTGGTGACCATCACTCTGATGTATCCTCAGATATCCTGAGCGCCGTACCTTTCCCCAAAATTACCATTCTAGCCGCGCGAGCCAGCAGCAACAACAGAAGAGAGGGGAGCTCATTGATCGTTTTTTGAGAGCAGAAGCGAGTGAGCAGCAGCGATGGATCTCTCGTCCAAGGACAAGTCGCGCGGCGCGTACGTTGGCTCTAGTGTGTGAATATATGTGTGTCTCTCTGTAATACTGACGACCGATTCTCTTTCTCTCTGTGCTCGCTTCCTCTGTTGACGACCGAACGAGCAGCGCGTTCATGGCGACGCACAAGAGCAACATTGCGCTCTGGTCGGGCTTCTTCGTGTCCGTGCTCTTCTGCTACCACCTCTTTAGCGACGGCGACTTTTCGTTTCTCATGGTGCGTCTACATGTATTATATCCATATTCTGCTGTTGTTGCTACTGTGCTCGTGTTTGTTGGTGCATGTTGCCTTTACTAACTGTATGAGAAACATGCTTGCTGTGTTGTGGTGTCGTATACTAGACGCTTGGATCTTTTGTGCGTGCGTTCGGGTTCGCGTTTTTGATCTTCAAGGCCTTCTCGCAGCGCTCTGTGGCAGGTGTGGCCATGCATTTGATTGTTATGCTGGCGTTGTGTATCGACATCTCACTTGTTTTATTTATTATTTGTCCTTTTGATGCGACGATCATTCTGCTTCAACCCACAAATATCTTCTAGGCCTCTCGCTCAAGACGCTCGAGCTGTACGCGTTCGTGTTTTTCTTCCGCCTGAGCTCCATCCTGCGCTACCAGGGGTACCTCCCGTACGACCGCAGCGGCGACTGGCTCTACTCGTTTCTCGAGATCAGCGCGCTGCTCATGTGCTGCGGTGTGATTTACCTGGTCATGGTGCGCTTCAACTCGACGTACGAGCTGCGCTACGACACCTTTGGATGGCTTCACGTGCCCACGGAGCTCGGCGCGCTCTACATCCTGCTGCCGTGCATCTTTTTCGGAATGGTACGAGAGTTATGAGGCTGTGAGACTGATGTTGATGATGGTTGCTGACGACTGGTTATTGGTATTCTGCGTAGCTCATCCACCCAAACTTGAACCGCAACTGGTTTGCGGACGTCGCGTGGACAATCGCGCTCTATATTGAGGCCGTTGCGATTCTACCGCAGCTCTTCATGTTCCAGAAGCGAGTACGTGCTTCTGCTGGGTCCTACCTATAAAATGCGCTGCACATCGTCCACAGTGTCTGATGCCATTGTTATGATGCATTCGTCATGACCAACAGGGCGGTGGCGCCGTGGAGTCGTGCATCTCGCACTTTGTGTACGCGCTCGCGTTCGGGAGCTTCTTGCACCTGGTCTTCTGGTTCTCGTCGTACCACGAGCTGGGCGAGAAGGACGCTGGCCAGCACGTGGGCTACGCGGTCATCTTTGTGCAGATCGGCCACATGCTCATGATGGCAGACTTCCTCTACTACTACTTCAAGAGGTACGCTCGCTGCAGCATGATTAATTACGTCCACTCACAGTCGTATTTCCATGTTGCTCACAATGATTGTATTATTTACTGTGACGATTGCAGCATGAAAGATGGCGGCCCGATGATGCTGCCAACGCACGGCGCGTACCAGGCGTAGATCTGGAGAGAGAGTCGCATCTGTGCTGCAGCAGTGAGCAGTTAAGTCAGAGCCGAAACGTGGAAGAGCATGAGAGAGAGAGATGAAGAGAGAGATAACAACAACCGTAGGGCTTTTGCATATGTGGAGTGTATTTTGCGTTTTTGCCTAAACTGAATGAAGCCAACCGAAATCCCGAAAAATGACCAGCTCCCGTTTTTTTACAGGAACCGCAGGGTCGTTATGACAGCACAATCAGCAGCTCATGACCATGATAACCGTCCACCACCGCACAGGAGAAAGAATATTCAACTCCACGATCCATTAAAGAAAAATCTGACTATCTCTACATTGTCCACAGCTCGACAGCCTCCTCCGCGCGACCAAAGAGCTCCGCTTAAATAACAATTCGGCACGCAATTCCATTCTGCGCACGCTCATCACGACAGGTCTTTGGCACTCGGACACTTGTGTTTGCTGGGCTGTTGGACCCCATTCGTTGTGTGCATTCGCTTCTGCATTCTTGACCTATGTTCACGCTGCTTATAAGCGCCGACTGCAGACGTCTCGTGGCTCTTCGTTCAAACCACTGGTCTTGCTTGGCTTCTGTCGCTGCTCCACTTCCTCCCCCTGTTTCTAATAATCGTCATACTCCACTGAGAAGTCGCTGGCTATTAACCGGTCGGCCGGCTGCGTGCTCGTCCAGGACACGTCGTCGTCGTTCGCCTCGCGCACCGTGATGCACGTGCTGCAGACCTTGACGAGCTGGTTGCGTGCCTTGGCGGTGTTCTTGACGGTCGCGTCCGTGAAGGGCAGCTTGCGCTTGTAGCGCGAGCACGGGCCGCAGCAAATGCGCCCGCAGAGTCTGCAGTGGTGGCGGCGCACGAGGAAAGTGAATTTCTTAAAGCACGCCATGCACGACTTCTGCGCCGAGTACGGGACCCACTCGGGCGGCTGCAGAATGAACTTTGCGAGCCACCCGAGCTGCGCGGGAGACAGGATGTCGAGCACCAGCGCGCCTTCGTTATTCCGGATTGTCATGCTCGCATGTTCGCGCACCAGGCACGCCGCGACCTTCCAGAGGCCCTGCGATACTGCGATGTGCAGCACCGTGTTGCCTGCTGCGTCGATCGTGTTGGGGTCGCTGCCGTGCTTCATCAGCAGTCGCACGATCTCAGGTTCGTCGTCCTGCGCTGTGAGCACGTGCGCGATGATCGGGAACACATCTCGCTGGTTCTTTGTGGTCGCGTCTGCGCCCTTGAGCAGTAACAGCGCGACAACTGCTGACGCGGCCGGCGTGTTTGATGTCGCAGCAAAGTGCAGTGGCGTGTTGCCGTTGCGGTCGGGCTGGTTCACGAGCACGCGGAACTCGGGGGTCGCGAGCAAGCGCACGGCTTCGAGGTTGCCGTACTTGGCAGCGATGTGCAGCGCGGTCTGCTCCTGCTTGTACGACTTCATGGACACGAGGTCGAGCGGCTTGCCGTCGTACATGGCGAGCAGCGACGTCACGACCGTGGCGTCGCCACGCTTGGCCGCGCGATGCAGCGCCGTGTAGCCGGACGCGTCGGGCTTGTACGGGTGGTAGCCCTGCTTCTTCCACTTGCTCGCGGTGACCATGCTGAAGCGCATGGACTCGCTCTCGCGGATAGACGACATGTTGGAGATGGTCCGCGAGAGCTTGGCCGACACGCGCTCGTTACCCCAGACCCGCAGGTTCTTGAGCGCCATGGGGATCTCAAAGTCCGAGTCCATGGTCGACGTGGAGGTGAAGGACGACTCGCTTTCGTTGTCACTGGCCGAGTCGTAGCCGCTGCTGGTAGCCCGTCCGTACGCCATGGTGGATGAGATTGCTGGTAGATGATACCTGGAGGGCGGATCTGTTACAGCGAGAGAGCGGTTAAGCTCTTGACGTGAGCTCTTGAGGCCAGCTGCGCAGTGATAAACGTGAGAAATACACAGAGAGAGCGACCGCAAGCGCAGAGGCGGGGGCGAGCGAGGTCGTAGAGGAGAGCGGACTGGCGACGCAGATGCTGCTTGGGAAGCTTCAGTTGAGGAAGAAGGCGGTGTCAAGTGGCGCCTTTGCTTGTTGTTGTTGTGTAAAAGAGTCCAGAGCAATGTGTGCAGGAAGGTGTTATCGCTGGTAGAGACGGATCATGCAAGAGACTCGTGCCACCGACTGGTGTTGAGCTCTCCCAGCAAAAGCGGAGACGAAGCTGGATGATTTTTTATAGATTGTGTTAAAGGTTCATTAAGTGTCACAAATGAGAGAGAGTGCAAATAGAGGAGGTGAACCGAATCTTTCTGCTTTCTGTTGTTGTTGTGTGGAAAAACAACTTTTCACCCTTTTGCTGGTTTTGTTGGGATATTTTCAATCGCAATTGGAGACCAGCTCCGTTACGTTACGTTGTGCGACTTGGAGTCATGAGCAATTGACCATTGCGCTCTCGTAAAACGCATTGAACACCACCAGCAGAGCAGGTTTAGATCTGCCAGTGCGCGTGTCGCTGTTTATTATAGTCAGTCGGTGGCGTTCGCCGTGTGGTCCCGCCACGTCACTGGATGACTCGTGGATCGTTGAAGTCTCAGCATTTCTACCATCACCGGAGTCCACATGTACGAACATTATTAGGGGCGGAGCCAAACGGTGGCCGCAATATTCGTTTACCGGCGAACAACTGAGTTCCTAACCAGCAGCACGTGACTGGATCGCCACTTCGGTGGCGGTTTCTTGGATCAAAAATGGCTACAACATTAACGTGGGTCTGGCGAAGATTGGAGAGCTCCCTCACTTTCTTCACCTATAATTTTTGAGTGTAGGCATGAACATTTCTCCATCAGGCAGCCAATATCTTTCCAGCGGTGTCACCGAGCGAGGCTCGTCAGACTTCGCGCTGTCGTGCACCTTGTCGTGGAGCATTTGCTCTACCGCATTGATCCGCTAAAGTACTAACTCATTTTACTGCACATATCCGAATAAGTACGTCCGCGTTTGTCTGATTTTTCAAGGTTGACAAGCAAACACAAAAAGCAACTTGGATCTATGGAGTCGCTCTTCGTGCGGTCGCTGGCGCTGCCAGCGTCGCCCGAGGCGCACTGCCTCGTGAGCGCCTCGCGCACCACGTCTGACGGCACCTTCGCCGTCGCGAGCGCCTCCGAGGGTGTCATCCGCGTCTACGCGGCCTCCTGCGCGGCGCTGCTGCATGAGTTCGCGTCGATCCACCGGCGCATCTACGCGCTGCACTACACGAGCTTCTCCGACTCGCTCGTGACGCTCGAGAGCGATGCTAGAGGCAACGGCAGTGAGCACAGTGATGACGATGGTGACGACGACGACGCCGAGACGTTCCTGTGCGTCTACCACGACTGGCGCGAGCGCAAGATGGTGCGCGGCTACACGCTGCCGCTGGGCGTGCTTGAGAACCCGTCGTCCAAGCGCAAGGCCGACTGCGTAGCCGTGTGCAGCTTCACGGGCCGCGTGGTCGTCGCCATGGGCACGGTGCTCAACATCTGGCAGTGCAGCCGCGGCTTCTTCGAGCATGTGATGGAGCTCAAGGTCGACATGTCGCAGCAGCATGCGTACCTGCAGGTCGAGTTCGTCGCGATCCACGGTGTGTACGTCGCCTACGCATCGCAGACTGAGGTGCGCGTTATGGAGATCCACGTGCGCAGCGCCAAGGAGGCTGAGAGCAGCGCGTCGTCATCATTCAAGCCGCTGGCTCTGCAGACGAGCCAATTGCACCACAACCACCCGTTTCATCGTAACGACAAAGATGTCCACAATGAGTCCTTTTCGCGTGGACAGGCACCAGATGACGAGACAGACTGTGTCAATATTTCATCACTGGACGCCATGGACGCGTTCGTGGAAGTGCCCATCCCGTGCTCGAGCTACGGCGAGATGGACACGGACCAGCGCGACGAGAAGCGCATCTTCGACGACCAGGACCATATGCCCATGGTGCTCGGCCGCAACGAGGCCCAGCAGGAGGCGTGGAACCTCGCGGGGCTCATCAAGAGTCAGGACATCCGCGTGAACCAGGCGCTGTCGTATTTTGTGGGCGAGAACGATGTGCAGGTGCTGCTGCAGCGCTTCCTGCCGCCCAACCACTGCGTGCAGTCGCTCAAGTTCCTCCCCGAGACGATCGACAACCAGGTGAGCGTCGAGGCGAGGAGCTACACGCGGCTGCTGGTCGCGACCGAGAAAGACGCGTTTCTGTACTACTTTCTGTCGCAGGAGGCCGACTTGACGCGCAAGAAGATGTCCAAGAAGGTATTTGGCAAGGGCGAGCGCACAAAGTCACGCGGCATGCACACGCCCATCAAGGTGCGGCGCAAGGTCGTCATCACGGGCAAGAGCAGCAGCAGCAGCGAGTCGTTCTCGAGTCTCAGCGAATCAGACGACGACGATGACGACGAGGCCACTGCGGCAGACGCAGACGAGACGAGCGAGTCGGGACGCGTGGTCATGTACTACAAGTTCTCGTCGCCCGTCGCGTGCATCGCCGCCAACAGCTCATTTCTCTTTGTCGTGACACTGTCGGGTCTTCAAGTGTGGTCTATATGGAGTCCGTGCCACTACGTCGCTGCGAGTCGGGCGCTGAGCAAGTCGCTCGTGCCACAACCTGCGCAGCCGCAGTTGCTGTGTACGCAGCCGATTCCGTTCCCAGCGTCGCACATCGCGGCTTTGGACTCGTACGTCGTGCTGCTCCCCAAGCCAATTTCAGCAACAGGAGAAAGTAAACAGGATTTCATCCGACTGGGCAGCATGGCGGGGGCTGATCTCCTCCCAGAGGCCGAGTTTGAGCTGCGACGCTCGCGAAATTGCTCTTCACACTCCCCTCCTGACAAGTTCAAGCGGAGCGTGATGATCTTCCAGCAGAGCCCGCCGTCGCTCATCTTCTCCTACATGCGCAATGAGATCCTGCCGAATCAAGACGCGATCAGGCCTAGTCAGCTCGACCTGCTGTTGAGTCTCTTCTCGCTCTACCGCTACCGCGCAGACGTCGGACTCGATCTGCTGCATCTGCATAGCAGCAGCACTGGTGGAGGTACCTCAAGTCTTAGTAATAACTCGATCACTGGCGACAAGAGCTCGAGCAGTAATTCTATTGGCGACGAGAAGGAGAAGCTGGCGCTGGAGCTTGAAACCAAGCTCTACAACACGATCGCCAAGGCCTGCGCGGCGGACCTCGCCAACATCTTCACGTCGGTGTCGCATCGGAACCTGTCACGAGCTGCGCTGCTGTTCGTGGCGTCCAACGTCCCGTCGAGTGAGGTGATGCAGCGCTTCCAGGCGATCATGGACGATGCGAACCGGGCGGAAGTGATCGACGCCACGGGCAAGTACCTTGACGCGTTCGTGTTCCCGTCGTCCGAGTCGCTGCCGTCGATCGGCGCGAGCCAAGTAGCCGCGTACTCTACACGACAGAGCAACGAGAGCAACTTCACGCGCACCGTGCTGCTGCACTACGGCAAATACGCCCCCGAGCAGCTCTCCCGGCTTATCGTGGACTCGACGCTCGTGTGGTCGCTCCAGGATATCGAGTTTGGTCTCGAGAAGCTCACTGAGTCGACGAGCCAGAGCGTGCTCGTGAAGATCGCGACGCTCGTGCTGATTCTGCGCGCCTCGAGCTCGTCGTTCGAGGCCTGGGAGGCGTTCAAAGCAGCCACACGTCAAGAGGAGACAGGCGGCAGCGTCGACCATTTCCTGGCCATCTGCTCGTACGAGTCCATGGCGACGCACGTGGAGCACTTGCTGACTGATCATCTGGACGCACTTGTCCACCTGAGTGTGACACACCCAGAGCTGCTCGTCCAAGTCGCAGAGCCAAGTAGCGAGACGGGCAAGCACTTCAGGTCATCCTCATTTGCACACGCGCTCCTGGAACAAGTGCCAACTGTGCTGATGCAGATCCTCGAGCGAGTGTTCACGAGCGCTGTGCGGCGACAGGAGGCCGTGTTTGCGAGTCTGCTCTTCTGTTTGAGCGTCGTTGGCGAAGCCGCTGAGCCTTCGATCCAGCGATTGACGTTCAGTCGCTCTGCGTCTTCTACCAGTGCTGCTATCACTACCACCAGTGCGACGACGACGATGCCGTTTGTTGCGAACCAGTGCTTCGTGCTGCGCTTCCTCGTCTTCGTGCTCGAGATGTTCCCGATGCTGGAGCAGCTCGTGGAAAAAGAAGAGCTACACGAAGACGAAGACGACCTCAAGCGCGTGAAAGCGGCTATTGGCATGGAAATGATGGCGCTGTGCGTGAAACTGAGTTCTTTTGTCTCCAGTCTGAACAGGAGAAGCGGTAGAGATCACGACGATGATGGTGAGTCGCGGATCCAGTCAACTCTGTTGGAGCTGTTCGACAAGAAAGGATCAGCTGGAGCCAGAGACGAATACGGGGCTGAGCTGCCTGAGTGGGTCCGAGAGTATCTGGAAACGCGTTGCCTACTGAGTAAGGCAACACCGTCGGAGCGTCTCCGCAGCAGACTGCGTTTCCTGTTTACGCTGACGCTTGAGCTCCAGCAGGAAGAGGATTTGGTGTCGCCTGCTGAGATCCTGCGCGTGTACGAAGTGACTTCTGTTGCGACTGCCGCTGCTGCCAAGAAACGCAACAAGAAAACGCCTTCATCATCAGAATCATCGTCATCAGCAACAACAGCAACAAAGTGGAAGCTGGAGAACGATTTCGCTGCGCTGATTATGCTTCTGACTCTGCCTCGGCTCTCCAGGTACACTCTCTTTCGCATAGACTGTCATGTTGCTGTATGCTGACAATGCTGTCTCTGTTCTCACTCTCTCTCTGTAGGACGGTGGATGGCCTGCAGCTGATTGCGGCGCGCGCAGACTTCGTCAACCTTTTCCTGCCGTACGGAAAGTGCTACTGCGTCACGCTCGAAGAGTGGAGCTTTCTCATCAAAACGCTCTCGGCGATCTCCGAAAACTCGCCCGAGGTACAGATTCCGACTGCTTTAGCACTTGCTCGCTTCTCGCCAAAATCTCGTTCTCTGGACTCACACACATTTTGGGTTTGTTGTTTCAGGACGAATCCGCACACGACGAGATCGCGATTTTGGAGAGCGTGCTGAACCACATCTGCTCGACACTTGGACCAGAAGACTTGCTGCAAGTGCTGCCGGACGACGGCGACCTGGCGATGTACATGACGGCCATCGAAGCGAGCGTCCGTCTGGGCGAGGCGCAAGAGAAAACTGGGGCGAGCCAGTTTATCTCTGTTGGAGCGCCATAGGAGTTTCAATAGTTGCTCTCTCTCTCGCTTATTCGTTCACTGTCGTAAGGATCGGCTGTATATGGCCACCGTAGCCGATCCCCTGCTTTTCGATCAGTCTCGTGATAGCTTCAATATACTGTTGTCCCATTCAATACAAACACACAGAACAATGTCAGCCTTTTAGAAAAAACAATTTCAATACCTCCTGAACGCACAACGTACCGCGGCACGCACTTGGCGGAACTTTGGCTTGCGCTTGCCCTTGATGAACGTGCTGAAGTTGATGAGCCAGCGCTCGTTGGCCTGCAGCGCGATGTAGCTCTCGTCCCCGCGGGCGCGCTGCACGACCTGATTCTCCTCCTGCAGGTTGAGCTCAAAGAGCATGCGCGACGTGTCGTCCTGCACGACGCTGCTCGACCGGTTCGACCGGTTCGCGTGGGAGAACGGCGCAGCCACAGTCGGTCCAGCCATTCTCCCGCCACCGCTCGTCCCTTGAGCGAGCGTGGCGGCCACCTGCATGGACGGTGCCATCGCCGTGGACTCCATGGCCACGACGGTGCTCGTGTGGCGCGACAGGAAGCGTCCGTCCCAGAAGAGCAGCTGGTCCAGCTCCTGGAGAAACTCACGCACCTGGGCTGCGGGCGTCTGCGGCGGCAAGCGGATGGCCAGCCGTAGTGGCCAGAAGTGCGAGTGGTAGACTGAAGTCGTGGACGTGACTGTGCCGCCGGCGGGGATGAACGTCTTGGTGTTGTCGTCCGTGTCCAGCACGATGAAGCCCAGTGGCGCGTCGCTGATGCTGCCCTTGGACGTGCCCTTCACGTGGATGTGCGTGTCCAGATGCAGCATATTGGCCAGAAACATGTAGTGCGCGCCCATGACGTTGCGTAGCTATATCCAATAAATCACAGACACAATATTAGACGACCAATAGACCCTGGTATATTAAATACATAAATGTTCGTACCAGTGGCAGCATGGAGATCGCGAGCGCCAGGAAGAAGCCCGTAGAGAAGACGAGCCGCACGTGATTGTCGTCGCTGATGAACGACGCGATGTAGTACGTGTACACGACGAAGATGAGCAGCAGCATCTTGACCAGCGCCGTGCCTTCGTGCAGCAGTGTCTTGCGGCCTGGCTCCTCGGATGCGCTGTAGCCCTCGACGCCTTTGCGCACGATCGCCTGCATAATAAATAAATAAATACACGGGCCACGCATGTTAATACTGGTAGCTAGAGATACATAGAGCTCATATAAATACGCACCGCTCGCAGCATGTTGCCGCCGGCGTCCATCCAAATGATGAAGCAGACGCCGAAGAGCCACGACGGCCACTGGCAGAGGAACATGGAGAGCCGCGAGACCATGAGCGCAATCCAGAGCAGCCCCGCGCGACAGAGCAGCGACGTCTGCCACATCATGAGCACCTTGGCGTCGTCTGGCCACCTACACACACGACAGCCAAGTGAGTGTACGTCTAATGGGAATGTGGTAATAGAGGCAACACATGACCTACAGCCATTTCTTGGGTGTAAACTTGCGCAGCAGGAAGAAGATGCTGCGCGCGATCGGGTACGCGAGCACGGCCGAGAGGAAGAAGAGCACGATGGACACGTACGTCTTGACGCTGCCGGCGCGCGTGTCGTGCCACCATGTTTGCCAGCCGTCGAGCTCGATCACGCAGAAGTCGCTCGCCATGATCGTTGTCTGCCTCTTCGTTCGTTCGGTGCCGAAAATTAATTTTTTCTCTACATCACAGCGACAGCGATTGGCTAAATTTAAGAAACAACAGATTTGATTGGCCAAACGTATTTTGTAAAATGCAAAAATGCAAAATGAAAAGCGCGCAATTCAAAAGAGCGACTCTAATGCGGACGTTGCCGTAACGCAACGCAACAAGACTCTACAGGTCGTCGTCGTCGTCGTTCATGTCCTCGTCAAAGGACTCGGCGCCGCCATCCTCCGCGTCGCTGCCCGCATCGCCAAAGGCCTCGCGGCGCAGTCGGCGCTCCTCCTCCTTGTCCTTCTCGGCCTTGCGCAGATGCGAGCGGCGGTCGCGCTCGCGCATGGTCTCGAGCGTTGACTCGAACTCCTTGGCCTCCTTGGCGCGGATGAGCGCGAGCTCCTGCTCACTCAGCACGATCTCCTTGGACTGGCAGCACTTGGCGCAGATATCGCGCTCCTGTCAAGATTACATACAAGAGCAGCCAGTCAGCTTGGTGCTTGTAGGTTAGCCGTGTGTAGAGATCTGCGTGACGTTACCCTGGCGCAGGGATCGCAGGACGCGTGGTACGCGGATGTGACGTTCTTCTGGTGGCAGTGGATGCTGCAGATAGACACACAAGCGCGTTAATATCCACAATAAATATACACATAGGACGCCAGTAATAGGCAATGGGTATACACATATGATGATGGCGCTTACCAAGACGCGGGCTGCGTGAGCGGCTTGTACTTGCGGTACTTCTTGCGCCACTCGATCTGCTTGCGGCACTTCTCGCAGAGGCCGTAGATTGGCATCGAGAGGATGCGCTCCGTCTTCTTGGACTTGGGGTTGTGCTTGTACGCGAACGAGTTCTGGTGCTTGGGCGCGCCCTTTTTCACGTTGCCGCGCTGCGAGCTCATCGTTCGACTGCTTCTGTCGCTGTTCTTGAGCTTCTCGTCGTCGCTCTTGCTGCTGATGAATGGCTTGATGCGCTCGCCAGCCTGATTGATTGGCGTGGTTTAAAAGTGGTACAGTGTACCGTTTTGAGGTCTATTATAGGGATGAGTCTCCTAAAAAGGTCATAGCGCTTCCAATACCTTTTTAGAAGACTCAAAGTGGTACACTGTACCGTTTTTGAATGGCCGCGAGAAAATCAAAGATGGCTACATTTGTCACTTTCAGGGACGAGATGCGATCTTTCGCAGCGCTCCACGACGACGACGCGGACGCGCGCGCCACGAATGCGCTGCTGCTAGTGGTCAATGCCATTGGCATCCCCGTGCTCGTGCGGGAGTACGGAGAGGTGCACACGCCGCCCAGCGCGGCGGTGGGCATCCTCAGCGCCATCTACCACGCGTCCACGAAGGGCGGCGCGTCACGCCACGTGCTGCACGCGCTCGAGTCGGAACATCGTAAGATCGTGTACCACGTCACCAAACAGGAGTTGCTGCTGGTGTTCGTGAGCGACAAGCAAGCACGCGAGCGCAGCGTCCTCTCGAACAGGATGGCGACACGGATGCTCGAAACGGTGAGCGCCGCGCTCTCGCTGCTGCTGGGCGCCCAGCGGTTGGAGAGCCTTGACGCGTCCAAGCAGCGACTTGCGCTCTCAAAGCACACTGAGATGATCGACTACATCGTCAAGAACTACCGCAAGGACGTGCGGCTGCTGCTTGGACGGCCGCTGCAGCAACTTCACATTGAAAAATCAGAAAATAGCGAGACTTCAAAGCTGCAGCAAGGCCATTGGCTGCGAGATGGCCTCGTGGTCGCAGAATCTATTGCTGATGACGGCAGCAGGAAACTTGACGCTATTGAAATCGTGATACTGACGATTCTGAGCGAGTGTCTACGGTCGCGAGGAGTGAACAGCGCTCGTGAGTTCGTGAAAATCAACTGCTCGTCCACAAGTGGCGGCGTTATTGCGAAAGTGCTGGTTGAGAGCTCCGAAGCTTCAGAAACGACTTCGTTTGCTATCATCAGTGACGATGCAAGTGAGCAAGAGCTAGAGCAAGAGGTGCGGATGCAAGAAGAGACTGACTGCATTGTTATAGGCTTTGCTAAGTGCTGTTGTTGTGTGTTAGCAGAGACAGACACTACGCACGTTTAGTCATTCTGGAGAGCTCACCTCTGCAATGCCCAGTGCGCTTCTAGCATCTCTGCCAGGGACGTTTATTTGGTGAGCAACACGTTCGTTTGAACCACTGGGCTTGCGTATTGACTGACGGACTCATATGTTTTGTATCGGATGACTCATAACAGCGGATATGCGCTCCGACGTGATGAAATGGCGTCGCCTTCCTGCCAAACTCTGAGTTTTCTCAACCCCCAGTGGAAAACAGTGTGGACAGAGCACATTTCACAACCAGAGAGCGATTTCCCTATTGCAGAGAAAGAAGCTGCGAAAGGCTTCAGCGAAGAGTTCTTCTGGACGGCGCTCTGTGAGTTCGTAGCTTTTCGAATGGACTCCCTGCCAGTTTCTTCACTAGCGGCTCGAGCTCTGGACTACAAACGCGAAGACGAGGTACGATTTCTATTCTTCTATGTGATGGCAAGAAAATAACGAAACTCACATTATGGAAATTGGTTGTTGGTATTTAAAATTGTTTTAGGTCTTCTCGCTGCTTCATCACATGCGTGGTCCTCTCCAGTTCTACTCCATCTGCGTTGGCTCGATACGACTGCAGCAGGTTTCTGTGGTTGGCGATACTTTGTACGAATATTTATCAAGCTCTCAATAACTACAGACTTGGCTA
This sequence comes from Globisporangium okanoganense, assembly GCA_023334035.1. NCBI lineage: Eukaryota > Oomycota > Peronosporomycetes > Pythiales > Pythiaceae > Globisporangium > Globisporangium okanoganense. The sequence continues at coordinate 15,514 of JAASFY010000778.1, forward strand.
CTTTGGCTCGCCGTTCTCCACGAGGTTCGCTGATTTGGTCTTCTGCAGGTAGGCGTTGATATTCTCCATGGTCGTCTGCGCGATACGGTTTAACGCCTCCTTGGTGAAGTACGCCTGGTGGCCCGTGATGATCACGTTTGGGAACGTAAACAGACGAGCGAGATTGTCGTCCGCGATGATCGCGCCTGAGCGGTCTTCGTAGAAGTAGTCACCCTCGCCTTCAAAGACATCGAGC